>MNPL01013557.1:27585-56857 GCA_002081605.1 Tropilaelaps mercedesae | reverse complement strand
ATATATATATATATATATATATATATATATACAAGGGACACCAGAAAAACGCAGCAGAGCGTTGTTGTTAGTTGTTATCGATAAGGAAGGCATACAAGGAGAGCTTACCCAGGCAGGAGGTTTGTGAGATAGCACAGTTTTGATCTCTCAACCACGCACGCGGTCAGACGCACTGACCTGATCAGGAGAGAACGACCAGCATTTAGAAAGAAGACACAGTCTACGAGAAAGATATGGCCATTGTAACGGCCACCTTGTGGTCGCTAAGACCGGTTATATATTTACCTTTTCGTTTTGCTTCGCCCTCGGTTTTAGGCCTTTGGTTTCTGTGTCTCAGAACGAACCGAACGACCAGCCACTCAGCGACGTGGAGGGCAGGGTAAGATAACGAAAAGAACGATAACGTGCGGTAGATAAGTGCCACAGAGTGAAGAAAAAGGCTGCTTCGCGCTCTCGCACTGCGGTGTGTGTTTGTGACCGATTTCACGAGGTCAACCGGCGATGTTTCTCCTCAGCATCGGCGGCGTTTCTACAATCGAGCACCTCCTCTTGAGCCTGGCCGACCAACCAGAAGACTGACTCATGTGAGCGGTCGGTAGATTTAGGACTTGTGTGAGCATGATGCGGTGGTCGTAGTCGGGCGAGGGGAACCACCAGCTGACAGACTGAACGCCGCTTGAACCGGCTCGACTGCAGAGTGACGCAGAACATCGTCGCTGCGCGAAAGCCCTCACGCCTGAGCCGACGCGAGCAAGCAAGAGTGGAGTCAGTCTCTGCCGCTTGTTGAGTGGTCCTGCCGTCATGGTTGGCGCAACCACCGAACTCAGCCGTTTGTTGTCCAGGATATGAAAGTGATGAGCGACACCACGAATGCATACAAGTTGGGTAGAGCGTACGCTGTATGGCATTTTATGGTGGTGCGTGACGATAATGACGATTGGACGAAATTAGTGAAAACTGCAGCCTTAAAATTAGATGCCAAACACTATGGTTGTTTTGCCTCGTCACTTTGCATTGGTTTTGCGGCTTGCACGGTAGAGGTGAATACATTTGAGGACATTAGTAAAGAAACCGAATTTACTGAAGTAATATCAGCGCTAGTGTTACAAGAACACACGTTGACAAAAAACGGCGAATTAGAGATTCCGATAGGTTCAACTAAAGTGTTGCTTCTATTGATAGTAAACGATTAACTGATTTCTGGAAATTGAGTGTGAAAGGCGTTATCAGAGATGACAATGAAATGTGGAAGTGAAGATTCGCTGATACGTCTTTTAATAATTAGAATCACTTCGCTTCGGTTGAGGATCGATGCGCGGTCATTTTAGAAAGTGAGTCACAGTTTATTGTGGAAAAAAGGAAAAGTCGGTTGACCTTGGTGCTAAAGATGTTGGCTACCTATAAACATCAAACGGGAACGTGGAATCCGCTTCCGATGAATTGTCGATACAAATTTCTTTTGCTTCTCGGTAAGTTCTAGATAATAACTATAAACACTAATAGTAAATAAGAATAAATACGTATATTTTCTTCTAGGCCCCTAGTATTAGAACAAAATAATAATTTCAATAAGCAGGACTTCAGGCGCATAGCCTAAAGTAATTATTTAATCGCAACTAGAGAAAATACTACAACTTTGCGTTTCTTTTGCTATTTATAAGATTTGACAGCACCTTTTAAAATTGATAAATTAAACAAAAATAATGGGAGTAATGCTTCCTAAGTTCATTGTCGAAATCCAAGTTGCGTCCATAAACCTACATAATACGATCGCTTGTGAGTGCGCGGCTCAATGTTTGGATCGACTTTATTATTCAAATGAGAGTCAGAAATAATACCGCATGTTGCTTACTGGTCTGGCTTGTGATCGTTCCAAGACAGTGACAGTTTACAATTAAATTAAAAGGCGGATGATTTTTCAACTCTCACTTTCATATGGGATTCGTTTGGTACGATACTTGTTAAGCATAATTTTCGACAGTTATTTTCAAAGCAGAATGCTCATACGGTGACAAAAAAATTTTGGTGGCAATTTAAGGTTTCAGCCAGGTTAGCTAACCTAGCGATAAGTATCGCTATAACTGCAAGCACAAAAGATGCTTCACGATTTTAAGCATACTTGGATACAGCTCCGAATACTGTGTATTTATTTTTTATCAAAATTTTTTTTGATAAAATATAAAAAAAAGTTATTTGCACAGAGGTCAGCTCAACAAATTTCAGTCAGTGTGTCAGTGTATTCGCAATTAATACGTTTTAACACAGGGAAGCATTGTCACAGCTTAATCCATTTTGTGTCGTGGAATAATTGAAAGTCCTGAGGCAATGGGTTTTTGGCAGACAACATCCATGACATTGCGTTAGACTAGTTGACGCATTGTTTTCATTTTGCCTTATTCCTGTAAAAGGCTCCTGGTTGGCCATTATCAAAGTTTTTTTCCGCCTGACTTGCTTTTATTTGATACCACTACACTGTGATTCGAAACTTTAAGACATTAGACCATTTGCATAAGTAGAATAGAGTTTATTTTGGTGTGATACGCGTATTGTCAGCTTCACGTCTGTGACCTGTGGAAGACGAAATTCACAGAGCAAAGCAGTCCATATCTAGTAGCCAGGAGGCACAATCGGCCAGCAGTTTTCGTTGTGGTCCGCACGCGGTTGTGTGGTCATTATTTTGGGAATTTCATTTAGTAGAAACCGAAAAGACGCCGATTGGCCAGAAGTTGGAGTAATTCTAGAGCTTCCTTTCTGTCAACATTTTGATGCGACAGGGGGAATATGCTAATTTATAGCATTAGTTTCTATGGCCAACTGTAGTTGTAATGCAATCCTTACGAAAAACTTTCCGGGATTTTCATCGCAAAAAAAATAGCGCATATGAGACATATCACATATGTGGACTTCCGCGTTTAGTTTTCGCTGGTTAAAAATAGAACGCGATAAACTAGACGGATGAACTTTAGGGGTGAACACTTTGCAAACGTATTTGCAAACGAGTACGGGGAAATGTGTGTCGTTCGTAAATGGTCAAACATTTGAAGCTTTTTCGCAGAGCCCAAATAATAAATTTACCGTGAAAGACAGATAAAATGGCTCATCACCATAAGTTGCACACCGGCAAGGTATTTGCGAGGATAGTATGAAACTCATGCTGAAGGCACGCCTACCCCACTAAAGCTCACGCCGCACTGTCACTCTGGGCCGAGTGATATAGTATTAATCCAGAACTATTCTAATTTTAGCAATAACCGGAGGAAGATGTATTATATAAAGAATGAAGGTCATTATTTGAAATGCGTGTCATCGCTTACAGCAGAGCAGGGAAACATACGAGCGTATGGACAAAGTAGCTTTGACAATATCTCGCTCAATGTATACCTTGGTTAGGGTAACTGTGATCTTTCAATTCTTGCCATGGTAAGCTCTAAAGCATTTCTTTGACCAAACACAAACACGGTAGGTCAGAGCTGGAAAAAAACGGGTATCATTCGAGTTAGTTCAGATGCCTGGCGCTGAAAGTGTTCGTATATTGCCAGCTTAGCAACGGACTAGTCAATCTGACGGCATTCTCATTCCTGCCATTAAACATTAAATTCGCTTATCGCGTAGAATAAATAACAGTCGAGCGCGTTTGGACGTTTGAGTCTTTCAGGACATAGATAAGGATCACAAATTTTCCGTGTAGGATACTTTGGCTTAAAACGACTTTAAATTAATGTGCTCCTCTAGCACTTCTCAATCACGCCCTCTAATCTCTTGAAAATCGTTTAATGAACAATTCATTTGAGACATTGAGTCTTTTGGTTTGCTCAAAAACCATACCAGAATTCTAATAAGAACGATCCTAAACAAATGCTTCCTATGGGGCAGTAAGAATTTCAGTATTGAAGTGGAAGAAGAGTTTTACGTCGGACCCAATAGGGGCATTTTTAAACTTCTAAATGCTCCAGGTAGAATACCCTATGCGTTGTTCAGGAACTTGCCTCGCTTTAACATACGACCGACTTTGCTTTCGTTGTCATTTAATAGATGAACTTTTTTCAAAAATTACCTACTTAATAATTTGTTGTGTCTCTTTGTTGTGGTTTGGTAGATGCTGGACGTACATACAAATATTTTTCGATGTCGGCGGTAGTCCTCACCATATTTACCTAGCGTATTTTACCCCGTTTCACTAGTGTTTCTCAGTATACTGAACCAACAAGGTATGCCTTACTTTCGTTGGTACGCCGCTATTCCCGCTACTTTCTATCGATGATCTTCTCCCGCTAACAGTTCAGTAAGTCGGTACAAATATACTTTATTCGTCAAGCGACCTAGAGGGTTCGCTGAGCACAGCACAAGACCTTGTATTTGTTTCCTTTTTCGATGACACGTGTCACTTCTCCAACTCCTACAAATCGTTTCTGCTAGATGTAGTGTCACAGCGCGCCAATAGTAGTATGAGAACGGCTGGTAGCCTTTCCTGGCGTTAGCAAAACTGCGTGGGCATTAGCAAAGGTTAGGTGTGTTTCTTCATACGCCAGAAGTATTGAGTTAAAGTCGCCGTAAAGTGCGGTGCCGTTCATCAGTGCTTAGCTAGTATATTCCTTCTCGTAGACGTCTCGCCGACGTAGCCTGGCGAGACATGTATCCGCGTTAGACTTGGTCGATGCGTGTGCCATACTTGTTTAAACATTACCGTATTAGCCATTCTCTTTCCTTACGAAATCTGCTGCCTAAAGCCTCTGTCATGAGACCTCTTCCATCAATAGCATAGCCCTAATAAAATACATTTCATTCTCCAAATAGTCGTCCATCGCGCTATCGTTATCCTAAAACATATTCCACATCTCTGACTCACTACGAGGTCGCAGTCTATTTCAAGTCGAAAGTGATCGTTTACGGTTGAGCGTAAGAAAAAGTTGCTGATTCTTCGACGTCTATTCGCGCACCACTACTTTATTATGGGTGGGCCCTCCTCGTGGTCTTTCCGTCCCAAAGTGGCCCTTACCGGCCCCGCTCTCCCAGGACTCTCCGCTGCTGTGGAAAGGAGAACCCGTTTGGTCCACCGAGCGGCAACTCGGCCCAACGCTGGACCAACACGGGCGTCGGCACCATGGAGCGTGTGGTGCGATCGCCCTGTGTTTCGCTACGATAGTTCGGCCGAGTAGCCCACGAGGCCCGCCGTAGAATTGCAGACGCAGACCATCGTGACCAGAAATTAGCTGGCAGTGTTTCGGAGCCTAGATAGGAGCGATGAAGGACCTTGTTGGGGAGACGGCATTGTGAAAACGCCGTTGAGGTGTTTGCCTGTCGTGAAGCGTTATATGCATGTATCATGTTGGCCCAGTGCTTGTCACATGCCTGGAGTTGTGTCTGCAACTTTGTGAAGATGCTTGAGCTGGTTGTGCATCTTGGACATGATTGATACAAGGCCATCAAGCTTATGTATTCGCAGATAGCTTGACAGAGTCCCAATTCTTGGTTTATTGGTAACTCCACCTAAGTATTCGATTTAGTGCTGAGATACCTATGGTATGACAAATATGACAGGAGACATCTACAGCAAGGTAAAATATCTATGGCCGAAGCTATACCAAACCTGACAATCTCGACTTCGCGTTCAATCATCTCCACATGCAAAATAATTAATTTACTGGGCAACTCACAATGCGAGTTCGAGTTAATCAGAGTTGACACGCGTTTCTACATTCTTCTTCCACTGACCGGAAGCTTGACGCCCGTGTGAAGGGTTTATGACGGCTGCTAAAGAATCGGCTTACCAGCCAAACGTTGACCGGCTAGAGAAGACAGCGAAGCTTGGTAGGATCCTCGGGCCCACACCAGGAAGAAGAGGATTTATTGATACTAACGCCGTCAGCACCAACCGATGCACGTAATCCGATATTAATAGTCTGTTGTTGTCACCGGTCTGCCTGGCGGTTGAATCGATTGCTTTTCAAGGACCATAATCACAAATTACGCTTGATGCTCTGCCGTCTCTCAATTTCTCTAAATGGTCCCTCATCGATGCTTTAGGGCAAACGGGCCTACCGGCGGTAAAGCGGGATGCGCGTTTCCGACCAACGTGTGACAGTTGTCCGGTTGTCCTGCTATATCATTCCACCAATTTCGTCGGCGCCACTAAAGGAAGCTTACCCGTAGATCGGGCCGCACATAGAGGCAAAGCACTGCTAAGGCGAATCCTACGAGCCTTTCTTACCCTTGCTTTAGACATAGCTCATGCCGAAACTACGGAAAGCATCACGAGTCAACGCAACTTGTGTGGAATGCACCTAACAGACAGGCATACGGGTTACTGCAAGCTGAATGCCCAATCGAACCTAAATGAAGCCAAAGCTCACTCCGTCACTAACATCACGATCGTCGACGCAGGCCCCGACATTTTCATGATCCGTGGACGGAAATGGAGCCAGCTTCGCTTGTTTTATTATTATTATTATTATTATTATGTATATACGCTACAGACTCTATGGCAGAACCGCGTAGTAGTAGACAAACAGAGGAATAACCGCATCTCCGATTTACTTCGGCATTCTCTTCAGCCTTCTGCGTTCGCCATTTAAACGCGCTTCTTTCTGCACCAGCTCATCACCGCAAAGAAGCATAACGAAATAAGCATTCTACGGAAAAAAGATAGGCATTTCCATTTGACTTGCTTGTGCAGTAGTGCTCGCGTGTTGCCTGTGGTGTCAGGCAATCGTGGAGGTGTCCGCAACCCTTAGACTGTTTCTTCAGGCCGGTGTACAACGCGTGCCGGTCTGCTCGCCTTTTATTTGTTACGTCCGTATCGTCTAGCGGCTAGGTGGTGGGTAGTAAAGCCCGCGCGCAGTCCACCGATGGTCCGAGGTGAAGGGCCTTTATGCGGATGTTTTGACTGTAACCGTGACGAAGTTACCGTTGCTGCTGTTAGCATTACTTCTATACGATTGACTCTATACTTAGGACAGTGAAACGAAAATTATGCCGACTGCCGCTAACCATTCGACGCCAGAATCAGCAGTGCTAGAGTCAAATTTTATTTCATTGTGTACCACAGCTAGCTTGAGATGCTCACAAGGTTTCCCCCAGGCTTAGGACGCGACCACGACGTACCCAGAGGGTAAAACTGTGAACAGGATAAAAACGAAACATAGCTCTGGCCAAGCAAGCTCGGGGAGATCTCCAAGAGCTACGATCGATCAATGCGAGCTGGCGTACACGATGAAAGATTGTCTAGTGCGTTAACGGCTGGAACTATGGCGTATCAAATGAAAGTTGCAGTTTGAGTGGAGGCGACGTGAATGTGACATGTAATCCGACCGTATGATTGTAGGCTTCTAGTGCACTTGTGTGACGTGCGAGTGAATATCATAATTGACGTGTTGCGCGGATACCAGACGATGGAAATTCCATTCATTATTGCCCATGACGCGCTAATGGACTGCTCAGATGAGTGGTTTCTTGGCGAAAAATGTGTTAACACATAGAAGAATAGCTGTAATCTCTCGTAGCATTGAGCGCTTGAATCAGTGATTAGCTAGCCAAGGGTTTTTAAAGTTAGGACCTCCATCCATATTTAGTACGAGCGGTTCTAAGGATCGATCCTGAACGATACTTCTGGATCAGAGCAACCTTAAGACCTGTTTAAAAGCCATGCCGAAGCCACGCTGGAAGGAAAAGATAGCCGATAAAGCCCAGGTGTTATGGGCAGCGGTCAGACTGGCGTACGGAAAATACCCTGTGGCCAAACAAATTCTTGCGGCGAATGTTCAGATGAAAGGTATAATATATTAGCATACTAAGATTGCCACACGGGCATTTATAAATTCGCTCAAAGCGGCCTCGAATACCGAAGTGACCTTACACTATTCATAGTGGCTGAAATTGATAAATTTTATATTAGCTTACTGAGATAGTTACCATGGGAATTTTTATTAAAGCAGTACATAATTATTTTAGACCTCCAGTTTAGCGCGCACGTGCGTGCATGTTAATGCGCATACACTTTCTCACATACGATGTTTGTAGCAATTTTTATAGTAGAAAAATGTTGACTAGCTGAAAAGTTCTAATTGAGAAGTTTATATGAGGTCCTAGTTGAGATCACGCTTATTGCAGTGTTTATCCGGAGCCAGAAATAATTTTTTTTAGTAGTCAGATACAGCTGCATTAATAAATCTATATCCAGGGGTCATCAGTCATAATACTTTATGACCCAGATTTTGCACTTGTGGAGTGCGTTTTCTAGTTAAATGCTGCATAAGGCATTTAAAATGATTAGTCTGCAACCATACGCATAATGGACGTAAATATTTCAAAATATTTCGTTTTCGCATTATATAAAACAGCTCAAAAATAATAAGCGTGCAAACTAGACGGAGTTGAAGATACAAAAGAGTGAGTATATCGTATACTGTTTATAATTGGTAGGTGCGCGATCTCTAGAAAGTGTCAACCTCGTACTGTATTGAAGTTTATCGAAGCATTACATAAAATCGTCATCAAATATTTTCATTAATAAATAGCATAAGAATACAAACAGAAGTACGTGGGCAAACATGCGCAAAACGATCCAGCATGGATGCAGAAAAACGAGTGACATTAACTGTGAGCTAATGTCTGCAGAGGAAGCATGACAGAAGCGGTAACTTTATACAGAGGAAGAATATACCAGTTTCAATCGGAGAGAAATGCATGTACAGAAAAAATAATCTTGAAGTTGCAACGTTGGCGGGAAGCGTAGTCACTCACCAGATATGCTCGGAGACGACGTAATTCAGGTATCTAATTTACCATGTGATAATTTGAGTGGAGTCAAAAAATGTGGAACCGTGGTGCTAGCATGTAGCCTGGCTGCATTGAGAATATATCATTCTCCTTATTTGTAAAAGTAGAAAAATAATCATCCTGTTTTTTGTAAAAACAGAGACGTTTCGAATTCTACTCAATGTTAAGTAACGTTGATATTACTACAACATCCGACGTGAACTAAACCCATGGCTTTTACGAAAGATCCGAAATTCAATGCTCTGAACTATCCTAGGAGCTAAAACTTAATTAGCTAAAAAAACGTTGTATGCACTCTATGATGTATTTTGCCGTTTATTAAGATAATTAGACCATATTAGTATAATAGTTTTTTTTTATAGAATTATATAAAACGTTCGCCTGTGCTGAATAATGCCACTGAAAGTGAATTATCCGTGGGTTCTGTCAACAAGGTTAGATAAGAATCTAGTGGAACTTTTTTTTATAAAATTCAGAAGTAGCGTAAACTACAAATAAACCCAAAAATATTCTCCAGTCATTTGAAAAAGATAATTAAAATAAATAATCATCGCAAAGCATGTAGCGGTTTTGAAACTGCCATGGAATCTATTAGACCATACTCGGAAGGCTGTCACCGTTTTATGACTATCGTACGGGTGCTGTCGTATTACGTTCATCCAAATAGCTTAAAAGACACCGTAGTTAGAAACGACGAAAGTGCGTCCTAGCATTAACAGCAGTGTCAGTGTTTAGCTTATTCTCAATTGGATAAAAATCTAAACCGAGGAGAATCTGTAAAGAACTATGGAGATACAACGCTTGTAATCATGCATATATCGTTACGTTACTCGGTCTGCGTCTACAAGATCAGACTTAATCATCTTTACTCAAGGGGGTTCCCGTTTGGATACGATAATTTACGCGTCCTTTCCTATATACTAAAAAGGACATGGCCATCTGGGAGGAGAGGTTAAAGGTTACAGTTACTCCTCGCATAAAGGAAATGTGTGTACAGTTAAAGAGCTAAACCTGGTTACACTATCTATGTAAATACGTTGCATCTATAGGACGACAAATTTCTCAATTATTAATGCTTCGCGCTTAGCGGCTGGCTCGAAGCTTTAATGTGATGGTGTTGTTCCATTGTACTAAGGACATCACTTAGTCAAGTTTCAAGCGTCACATAGCGTGCCTAATAATATTATAACCCTCTTCATAACATTAAACTAATTAAAATCGTAAAACTGTGGAATGGGTTCTTCTGCTGTATAGCACAGAGCTTTCGCCAATATTTGATGGAGATGAGTCGCTTTGTCAGGTCTGCTTGGCCAGGCTGGTCTAGCTTTCGTAGTGGCATACCTGAGCTAGTGAAAAAACACCCAGCAGCTTGTCGCGAAACGGTGAAGAGTCAACAGGTATCAAAACATTTTCGGCTGTGTCATCGCTACGGCTGGGGTCAGCCGACTACAGTTGAAAATGAGAACGTTGTTTGATATTCGACAGATTTCACCGCTCGAATAGTCGGTAGACAGCCGTCATAACGGCGGTGAAGCAATATGTGTGCATTGTGAAACGTGGAAGACCTGAAGATAAGACGGAGGTGTTTGAATTGTTCCTAACTGTTTTCGTTGTATTCACATAGGTATAATAATCTCCTGTTTCTTCTTTGTATTGTTACAAATATTTCCTTTAACACAGTGCTCTGTTTTGATATTGCAGGAAGTCCAGGCGACATAAACTGCGGTGGCGACGGACCTCAAGCTGATAACGTCCGCAACCTGTGGAAATCTTATCGTGAGTGTAAAACTATGCAGCTGAAATTTGGAGAAACACATCTCATTCAATTTAATTGAATCCTTATTATGCCTATTCTTACTATAAATATTCGTTGATAGAAATTTATTGCATATGTATCTAAAATTAGTTCATTGAGCCTCATTGAGCTGTATTTATGATTAGCATTGCGTCAGTGATTGTACTACTTTATAAATTCGCCTATAACTTCTAATCTCAAGCAAATTATCGTTTATTTACAACCCGATAGGCCAAATGTATTGGTACTTTTTGGGCAACTTTTTAATCAAACTATGAAAATGTAGCGAGAACCTAAAATAATATACTAATCATCCCGATGATAGTTTTTATCTTTCTTTAATTCTTCAAGTTTAATATATTAAAACTTACTTGCATTTATAGGTAAATTATACCTGTAGCGCTGGTGATACGGTATCCTTTTACGTATCCCCTATGCTGAGTCGCTCCAATTAAAACAAACGACAACTCCACAGCTAGCAAATATTTATTTATAGCTACTTACTCATCTTCGTCGAACATGTCTTCAAAAATATACCAGAATATATATGTTAGAAAATAGCTGGTCGGTAATAAGGAGAAGTGTTTCTCTGTTATCAATTATTCACGATAATCGTTTATTCTCGCGGAGTGCTTGGCCTGTAGGCGGATGTTACTAGCGTACTAATTTTGTTCAAAGGTCAGCGCTAACTCGCAAACCAACGCTGCTGAAAGGAGGGGCGCATATGCACTATGTTATGACTATAAAACGTAAACAAATTTCAAACTTCTTTAGATTTAGGAGGAAGACCGGCTACCTCATGTAATAACCCTAGGCTTTTATTAAAATAGAATTGTCGGTAACGTGAGGAGTAGGTACATGTATACCACTATATTGCACTATATGTATATCGTTATAAAGGCATTCTAAAATCCCGCCTTATCACCGATTTATTTAATAGTTTATAAACGCATTTTTGTAAGACAGATTCCAAAAATATATATATGCGCCAACCATACTAAACCGTTAGCCATACCGTCGACGTCACATGTTAACCGATGAGCAGTTCTGAAAAAGCTTGTTCAATGACCAGAAGTTTGCTTAGTCGATTAGACGGCTTAATTATAGTAATATTTATTAGTATTATGATGAGATGATGATGATGATGATGATTATTATTATTATTATTATTATGCACTCTATTGCAGTAGCATAGTAAATAAAACAAGCATTACCATGAGTTTCCTTGCGACTGCGGTAACGAAAGCATGCTGGTGGCTAAGGCTTTGGTGAAGGTTCATATTGTAAAACGGCCTAACGAAATTTCATAGCCGGCTTATTTTTCGTCAAACTGTCCGCATCTCTATAGCGTACACCCTTCCCTGAGAACGTGTCTGTTAATAGTGCAGAGAATGCAGGTGTCGCTTGGAACTTTAATTGCTTAGGTGCCTCCTGTTAAAATCATCCAAATGCCTACCTATTCGGCGTAATACCAGTCAATTCTTTTCCTATCCGTAATCCGAGGTGACAGAATTTCCTGGCAAAATTTTGCTAATCGTTTAGGAACCTATCGAATTTACTGCAATCCCCATGAGGACTATCTTCTCTGTCGCAGTTGTAGATGGCGTCTGTAAATTCTGCTTGCGAGCGTGTCCAACTCTATGGTGAATTTAATGTTGTGCTCTGGTTTAGTCTTGGTCATATTTACGTCAGGTGTTCATGCGTGCGTGCAATATTTGCTGCTCACATCTATTTTTTTAGGGTTACCGGCTCAAATGGTTTACCCAGACCAGACAAAACTGGAGTTGTGGGTTTTGCACCCGCTTCAGTTTGCGTCCGTCAATGATTAATCTAGCTGTCCTAGCTTGCTGAAACGCTATCTTCCACCGTCGCAAGCACCATCTGATCGGTATATGTCAGTACTTGTTGCAAACTTACGTTACTTCTTGGTCAGCCTATACGGTTTGAGCACATTGTATGCATGCATTCGAGCTCATCCTTTAGGCGCGTACTAACACACTGAACGTATGTCAGCCTGTACTCGCCTGCGACAGCCTGATTATCGCTTGCTTCCGTCAGCGTATCGCCGTTAGTACGAATCAACCCAAAAATAAAATGGGTGTCCGGAGTGTGTTTGAGCGTTTTGCTATATATTGTGCTTGTTATAACCTTCATCGTTTGTTGGCGTTTAGGCCATTCCAGGTTGATACGAAACCTTCACCTACTCGGAAGCTAAGTTTTCTCTTTAGGAAGCCCTGTTGTGCAGACGTTGCAGAGTGGTGTGCACTCGCTGGTGTCACTGCTAAAAAAGTGCCCTCATCCTTTACCTTTATCCATAACGTTCAGAGTGTGGCCGTTTATTGAATGCGCTTGACGTTGGCATATAATATTGTATATTTTGCCGCTGTGTGACCTGTCCTAAAGATAGAATAAGAGACGGCATAGTGAGGGCGCGGGTAACTCTAAGGGAATGATCTCCCATGGGTGTTGGTTGCTGTTACAACGTTTTCCCTTGTGGACTGTGGGATGAGTCGAACTAGTTTCGGGCATTGGGACCGCGAGGGTTTGTCAGGCCACCCGATGTCAAAAAGAGATTGTAACGGGGTTGGGTACTTTGTGACAAAAGCAGACGCGCTACACCAGGGAAATTGGTCCCATCATAGAAGGCAGCTTGCCCGTGCATTATAACTATAGGACGGATCCTTTGGGTCGCTGTCCCGTGATAGAGTGCAGCATCAACGCGTTTTCCTCTTTCTCATCGAACCAAACGTTTTGCTCTCAGGGTGCTTGTCGTCTCTGACGTCGGCGATAGGCTCAAGCGACGGGATATAACATTAGAGCTGTGAAAAGACAAAGCTCAGAGACGAAGCACACACACAATATAGGCATAGCCATGATCATATTGTGTTCGGTTAGGCCTGGATTGGCTAAAAGAGTTATGATGGTGATGATTATAATTATTATCATTGTTGTGATAATATTGTCACCGAATAAGAGTTGTTTGTATGAGTTCTTCTTGTTTGTTGATCCATGTGGCTGTCCGTACGACCGTGACTAGTCTTGGCGCTGACTCCAAACAAGCAAATCAGCTAGTCGAAAGGGCAGTGAAGCGAGGCAGCCACACAAACCGCAGATGAAACTCTCGAATGAATCATTACCCCATGATGATGAATCAAGAGTTTTAATGGTATCGCACACGCTACAACAGGTCGGCATTGTTATCATTGCGGAGGTTTTTCAATGATAATAATAATCATTATTACTGTTATTATTATTATTGTCATTATTATCATTATTCGGCGGCCCTTGATGCAAATTTGGCAACAAAAGTTATTTAAACTACTCAATGCATGAAGCAATAACCATGTACAATTACTATTGGCGATGTTACTTGTGTGTGTCATCTGGCGCACATAAATTTAAATTAACACTGTAAACAGGACCACGCCGCAGTTACAATTTCCACTCACACTAACGACTGCCAGTGTGAAATTCTCGGTTATTGCGTTTTTAATGACGTATATTTTGCCACTCAACCGGCTAGTTTGTTATATATTTATATTTTTAAGGCTGACCATCAGCCAACATTTAACGTCCACGGTAGCACTTTTTGCACTACTTCGTAACATGGACTCCATAAATGTAAATGTGCAACGGCGAGAATCGAACCCATGTGCCTACGTGCCTCCTCCGGTCCCAAGGCGCACACGAATGCACCAAGACACCGAGCTAGCTTCCGATGTGAACACGAAAACCAACTGCTTGCCAAAAGTTGCCAAAAGTATTGTAGGTGACGTGAATAAGGCAATTCATACATTTGTTTTCATTGATACAAACGTCGCCCAAGAGGTTTCAACTCCAAAAAGAAAGCTAACGTCAATTCTGCAGAAGTGCCTTACTGTTCTGTAGAATCAAGGCTTTCATCTAGTGGGTACCTTTCCCGATAAATGAGCGAATGCAATTCTGCTCGCCGCAATCTTATTTTACATTTTCTTTCCACTCGACGGTTTAGTATACCTTTTCCCTTCAATCTGATTAGGTCATCTGCAGTACTTCCTTTTGGCATCAAACACGTTTGATATAATAATGTGTTCAATAAGTTTTAAATATTATAATCCTTGAAGAATTCGGCCAACCATACTAAGTTAGAATCTTCATATCGACCAGATGCCTAACTTCACGCGTCTTTGCCACTCTTTTCAGTGTACCACATGCAGCAAAAAGCGCCCCCGCCAAAGAGAATCATCTGCAACAAGGACCTTCCGGCTCGCCCACATCACTACGGCAAAGAGTGTGTTTTTCCTTTTTCCTGAACTTGCTGGAACAAGGGTTGTTCATCTGTATGCTTGTTTTTGTGTATAGTTGTCCACTAAGCTCGAATGTAGTTTATTCCTATGCATGTACATTCACAGCAGCGCAGTCCGGTTTTTGAAATTCAAAACATCACGTCCGGTTCAAACAACATAATCTCGATTATCTCGAGATTATGTTGCTTGACTAATAATTGATAACCTCGAGCGGGCTTCTCGACTGCGGGGGATTTTGCAGTTCGCAACAGCATTCTAAGAAAATTAATTCGATTATCCAGTAACATCAGCAATGACTATTGGTAGCAATTGGCGGTTTTGTATAAGGCGGCTAATGCAAAAGTTGGCAGCCGCCAGATAATTTTCTCTAGATGCTTCTAAGCATATTTCCTATTCGTGTAATCGGGATTCAATGTTCAATACCTTTATAACGGTTTAACGCGCTACCGCGAATTGCCGCTACAGTACTGAACATTTGTGATTGAGCATAACCGCATGGACTATTCAGGGCAAACAATTATAAGTAAAAGAATAACTGTCTGCCCATTACATGGTTCCCTGAAAACTCTTGCTTCACCTGATTTGTAACTTGTAATAACAAATACATATAGGGTTAAGCCTTCCCACATATTTGTGAAATTTCGTATGCTTTCTGTAGCACGCAATATTTTCGGCGAATAATAGGCCTACAGGGCATCAACGGTTCATACATACCACAGATATCGAATAACCTACTGGCAAATTCGAAATGGTCCAGAGCCGTACCTTATCGACGAAAGGTGGTATAACGCCAGGAAGAAAGATATTTGTAGAATTATGTGGTGGGTAAGGTATAAAGAAATCTATGGAAAAACGACGGAACGCAGATTCATTACATAGTAGACTCAACGAACATCATCCCCGAGGCGTTCGCTTTAGGCTGAGGGTTCGCCTTTAAAAAGGTTTTGATATTACGTTAGGTGATTCGTTTTGATTATGAGCCCGGCTGGTGAAAAGGACTACAGAATACCCTTGCTAGAATTTCTGCCACCGTAATTCAAATTATACAAGGACATAAATAAATAGTAATTATTATTATTATTGCTGACATTATGCGCCTAATAGCATTAATAACGAAAGGGACTTTGGATCACAATAGTTCTGAATTGAAGGTGTTATAATATGAAGAATACAACCTACCGACGTCACATGCATTAAGTATTCAAGTATACGTAGACGTGTCAGGATAGATTACGTTAAAGAACGCCTGTGTTTTATTACGGAATGTCTACATAAGAGATGCGCGTCGAGCCAGAATGTATAATATTAACCCAAGTGTCCATTTAAAATGATTGAAGAAACAACAATGTGTCCAGTCGTGTAACTTTATACCGTCAATTCAATGATTTTCATTTTATTATCAAAGCATCGCTCATATCGGTAATGTGGCTAATACCTGAAACTCATGTAAAATTAATTGAATAATCGCTCAGAAAGAATCAACTGTTAATTAGGTACCTATTACTATAAATGGTTGATATGTCAATTTGGAGACACGAAATTAATTAAGAAAGTCTATGGAGATGAATACGGAGCATACTTGTTTAATCAATATTTTTATAATATTTCCATAAACGTGCTCGAGCAGTACTTGGCTGTGTACATAATTGAGAGTTGCGATACAGCGGAACATACGTTGCGCATCAAGATACGGTAGTGTGTGTATAACTTTCGGTACTATCTTTACCTATGCGTCGTAACCTACTCGGCAACTATAATTGTCCTACATTAGTCCACTCACGAAAAATTGCCGGGGCGATTTCGGTTTTAGGTGCTGGAGCACACTTTCCCAATTTGACTGCCAGGGTTCTCGGATCCATCAATAATGCATTTTTCCCTTAATATACCTGATTTCATTCGCCGAAACGTGTAAACAAATTTGACTGTGCATGCTATTCTATAAAAACTCTTTACTAATAAATGCCCCTATAAATCTATTTACAATTGGTGGGTATTCTCGTATCGTATACATTGGTACATTTGGTAGGTATCATCTTATTATGCTTGCTAAAGCTCTTAAACACGAATCTGCTACAATTGGACTTGAGTGGTTATAATGACCAGATACGTTGTACGTACGTGCTTAAAAAATGTCGCAGTGTATAAGACTGATGAAGTAAATGAATATCTCTAGCTATCAAAATAAGGACGTAAAGAGTCGTTGATTTGGACAAAGATGGATCGCGTTACATGTTAGTTATACTATACTTGTATAAATAGGAAAGCTATGAATAAAACTAATAATTGAATGAATAAAATATAGCACTGAATCCTATTTTTAAGACAATACAAGCTGACAATATCCAGATCTTCATCGCCAGGTTTTAATAAGGAAACCCACTTATTTTCTGTGTCAGGATAGGCGCAGTTCCTCTAACAAACGTATCACCTGATTCCACAAGGAGAGCTCTGTCTATGGGGAATGCTTTATCCCCTCTACAAAGGAGTCATCTTATGCACAAATCACCTGACGGGAATATGGAGTTATATAATATGTAGTTAACGTTACCTCTAATAAAGGTTTTATGTAATGGGAGTAACGCAGCGGCAGCGCCAACGTAATCGGTTTCCACATTTAACTCTCGCGCTTCAGAACGTAGTCGCGAGACCAGTATTGCACTACCGCCTTATGCGACATATACTCGTTCATTTCTGACAAAGGAAGATGAAGATCAGAAGCGAGCTGATTCACCAAGTAGTGGCTAGATCACTCGTGTAAACTACTGCCAAAGAACTTATGACGTTCAACAAGAATGACATAAACATTTATTTGTGATTAACTTGCGTTGACCAAGAGCGTGGTATTCAGTCGGACGGTTCTCCAGACGTACGACTTTATTAGTCTGAATTCTTTAGTTGATCGCAGTTTCATCAAATTTTTAAGCTTGCTTGCCACTAGAATTTGCCCTCGAAAAAACCTTGGGCGTTGTTGAGATGTTCAATCTACCTTCTTCCACTGTAACGATCTTATTTTGTAGAAACAAGACATCATCAAACCTTCGCGCATAGAGTATCTTATGCAAACACACAGTTTTATGTATGTGGCTGGAATTAGTATAAAGCTACGTAACAGTCAGAAAAAAGATGAGATGCTTCTTGAGTTGTACTGCTTTTTAGAACAACATGCTGTTGCTTCTATGTATGCCCACAATGATTTATGGAATCATGCAAAAATGTAAAACGGTTACGACCTCGAGCCGAGATCGCGCTAGTAGACGAATCTATTAGCGATATCATTATTGATTGGTCGGGTCTCGCTAACATGGACGTGAAGTCATCGACATAGAAGCCCTGCCTTTGCTTATGCAACTCTACTATGATGAGTCATACCTCGGAAACCGGAGTAACCCTAAACAGCTGTAACGGTAGCACAAGACGTGGATGGCCGTATTCTTACTGGACCGTTTATTGGATGCTCAATGCTAGGTTTAGGAGAGTGGTTTCATTATGTGTATGCTCATGTAACCGTGGTCACGTATGCACACTAGTTGTCTTTAAATTGGAATTTCTTAGAGAGCAATTTAAAATAGTTTTTTTTTACGTCAGCTTTGGTATAAGTTGCACGAGTATGCCGTATTTATCATGAGATTTTCTAGACATTCAAGTAATTCTAGTAATCTAGACATTCAAGCAGGCGAATTTAGAGGCACCTTTACATTATTCTAATGTTCATTAAAACACTGTATACATTCACATAAACAATATTCTACAAATTCACAGATTAATTGACGCATATATTTATGTATATATGTTGTGCGTAAACATACGTTATGTTGTGGTCATTTGAAGACACTTGCTCCCCAGTTACTGACATACTTTGCTCAGCGCCTGCGAGCTATAGTGCAGTACGAATTAGGCAAGCGAAGAGACGGACAGTCAAACTACATTGAATAAACCAAAACCGCATATACCCCGTTGTAACGACCAGAAAAACTAGACCAAGTGGCCACAATAAATGTCTCTTTGCGATAGACGTGCTGTGGTGTTGTTCTAACCGACAGGCAATGTCACTATAGCCGTAGCTGGTGCCACTTAGCTAACACCGCTATCAAAATAACCGAATCCAGCTTGGAGTGTCCTAGGAGGACTAGGTACCCTTCAAGCATTCCACTGACTGCATGGACTCAGTAGCGTGAAGGGGAAAGCTCTTACACTTCAGAAATTATATCTGTCTGTCTGGCCGATGGGACGCTGTTCCGCGTAAAATAAGCAGACGTCATAACGAAGCTGTAGTAAAAAACATTCTTGTCATCAAAGTTCGTTTTCATAGTGCAAAACTCATCATTAGACCAGCAAGGGGAAGTCACACATTTACAGCTAAAATTTAACTGCAAAGCTGACGCGTTGAAAACCAACATAGCTAGGAAGGAGCTCACTTATCAGTTGTAGCCTAGCAAGATAAATTTACCGAAATTTCTTCGTGTTAAGACGGTTGGAACTGTCTCGATTATGAAATGATGTTAGAGTTCCCTAGCGTAACCGTTTTCATTTCATACTATTTTTCTATAAATTGGATTTCTATTAGAAACATGCATAGGTTAAAACGATGAAAATGCTAACATTGGTGCTGACTCTAAGAGCTTATTTATTTTTATCTTACTAAAAAGTAGATGTCGGATTAACATAACAAAAAGTGCACAACATATATCAAGTTAAAGTTTTACTTTAGATACGTTTTTACCGAATCATAACTTTTACTGAACCCGTTTTTAGCTTACGATATTTATACATCCACTGTTACCGACATATATGTAATACTTTTTCTTTTGTACTCTTGCAATCTAGTTCGATTTATAACTATTTGTTTATTGATGCTAAGGTTACCCCTAACGATGAGCATTTAGAATAAAATGTATCAAAATCTATTTTGCTGTTTGCTTGAATTTCAGGTACCATGGCAAGATGGAACGGGATGAAGCCGCACGAGTGGTCCGTGCTGAAGGTGAAGGAGCCTACCTCGTCAGAGAAAGCTCCAGAGAGCCTGGACAGTACTCGCTTGTGTTCCTGTAAGTTACCACTGTAAATTCTTTTGTGGTTTAACCCTGGTCCATCCAAATAATTATAACCGTAATGTTTAGAAATCTTGCTCTATAGCTGTGGTGTCCTCACATGTACATACAGGTCGTTCTTGAGCTTGTCTGACAATATCATTTTATGTTCATTCTCATTTTACCTCTTTATATTTTTATAAACTGATATAAAACTTGTGGTGCACATTCACATTATTTATTCGACTCCGGTTTAAGTCGAATAAATAACTAGATGCTTGTCAGACCAGTTATTTATTGGAAAAAAAGTAACATTTCGTTTACCATGTGATTAGTCGGTTTACCTGTATGCCAGTATTTGAAGAGTAATGTCAACAGCAAGTCGATCTTCTCTTATATACAAAAATGTACATGGTAGGATAGCCAATATCTCTTATTGTGGAAATAGCGTTTCTTACTTCTCGTGCGCCTGCTTACACTAAGATGGTTCTCTTCCCCAGACACAAAACATCACAAACCATGCTGCGAGGCAGGCATGTTTTCCTAACGTGATGTTAGCCACAACTCGTGAGATGTCTTAATATGTTGTTTTTTCGATTACAGATTCGATGGCCAGCCGAAAAACTATCGGCTGTATTACACCGATAACCAGCACTATGTAGGGAGCAAGCGATTCAACACTTTGCAAGGTTTGCCGGTTTATCACAGCCTTTTATACGCATCAGTTGCGTATGCTAGTGCCACTGACAATTGGTTCTATCAATATTGACTCCTATTTTATGAAATATTTAGTTAGAACTGATTCATTATCTTCTTGAGCATCTTGTTCGCTGTCCCTTTGCGGTCTTGTGTACCTATCGGTTATGAGAAGCTACGATGTCGATAAAGACATTCATTAGTGTTGATTAAGAGGGGGTAGTCTGCCAAAGCGATCAGATTTTCATCAGATTTTCCAGTATCAACAGTGAATCCCATAGTTAGGTGACGTGGATGACATGTGGATGGTGATGTTTTCATACGATCAAACATGTATCCGTATACGGTAGTGACACGTATCTGTTGTTTCTAGACAATTTTTGTCCTGCACTAGACTTTTACTACATTTTATCCAAATGTCCGTTAAATTGATGCAAATGGAGCGCCTGGAAAACTACAAAGGTGGACTAGATAATCTTTGCTTTTTTCTGTGTTGATAAAAGGGAAATATTCAGATTTGCGGAGCTGGACTAGTACCAATTATTCATGTGTAATATGCATATTTTTTTTATTTATTTGGCAATTAATTTGTTTATTAGGAAAACAGTGCTATTAAATTTTACCAAGCAAACTGATTGGAATCTCTAGAACGCCTTTTTTTGTTCACTTGTAGATTACGTGACGACGCAATTATGTATCATCATATAAGCACTTAGTTTTTGCGCATATTAATGAAAAATTTCAGAAGTGGCAAAGTTCCGGACATCTTAAAAGCCGAAATTGTGCCAATGTAATTTAGTGCCACGAATACAGAATAGAAACTATAGTTGTAAACGGTGTAAACTCCAATTGCATAGAAATATAATTTTATTCAAGGAGAAAGCCATTTAGTCAGCGCCCTCTGTTTTTTACTTTTTTACCTCATGCGTCTTTTCCTTTGAATAGCATTTTAATTAAAAACAGCACGGCTAATCTCAAGTCACATCAATTGCCAACAAATCATAAAACACTCATAAATGTCTAACAATGGTAGCAATTCTAAGTAAATGACTATCATGGCTTCTGCGTGCAGCGAACTTTAGACTAATTTGATAGCCGTGCAATAGAATATTAGTCGTTCTCTGTCTTACAAAAATAGTACAAATTGTAGAAATCTCGTCACTTACCTCATGCAGTACTAATCTGAAATAAAGGATCAGTTGTGCTTTACAGTGGCCCTGAACGTAAGACATTCATCTACCTTTCGCGAAATGATGGAAATGATACTTGGTAATAATATCATTTTCGTATTTAAAATCGAAACATGGCTTGTTGTAGCTTGAAGGTATCATCACCGTATATAACATAATAATGATAAATTCTGCCTATATATTTGAATGTTCAACCGTTAGACTTGGTAGCCGACGGCCTCATCACGATGTACCTGGACACACATGCGGGAGAATACATCCGGCAAATGTGCAATGAGGTATCATACGAGGACTCACCATACCTCACTCTCAACCAGAGCAAAAAGCACATGTATTATAAATCGACTCGTCGCCGAATGAAAGATAAAAAGCCACCGGTTCCGCCTGCTAGGTAATCAATTGGTGCCTCTACGTGTATGGGACGTATGAAAAATCATTACGTTGAATATATTTTTTGTCAAGCAAGACAGGAAGAAATGGCCTTTAACTTCACACATAGCCTTTTTTTTCGTTATTTAGTCGTACCTTAATTTCAACTACGGATAAAACATCGTTTTATTTATACTAGGAATAAAACATTTTCATATTATTGATGGAAATAGGAGTGATGAGACTACAAAGTTAAAAAACATCAATAGATATTCTTAACATACTTCAAAAAATTGAAACGTAAATCTTAAAAAAACTTAAAACATCTTTTCAAAATCTGTCATCCTATATTGTTTAAGGCGTCGCGATCTCCTCCTCCCATCTGTTCGTGCTCAGCGAATCGAAGAAGGCCAATCTTCTGTGATCGACGGCGTCATTCACCAATATGACGAGCCCGAATTCGTAGTAAGTTTTAATTATAGTTACTGTGGCATGTGGCATATCCAAATAACCTTAGTTTAGCCTGGTGTCTGAAGCCAGCGTTGGCTTTTTCTTTAGGTTTTCAAATATAATATTTTTAGGGCTGACCATCAGCCAACATTTAGCGTCCACAGTACCATTTTTTGCATTACTTCGTAAGACGAACCCCATATAAATGTAAATGCGCAACGGCGTGGGTCTAACCCGTGCGGCTACGTGTCTCCACCGGTCGCTAGGCGCGCATGAATACACCAAGCCGCCGAGCTCGACGGGTTTTCAAATATAAATTACAGGTACTTATCCCCCACGGCTACTACGGCATTAGATAACAACATAACTCGTGTGAATAACAAAGTGGTCAGAAGTTGGAATACAATACCAGTTTTCTCTGAAAACACTAATAATATTGCTAACTAAAATTTAATCACCTGAGGTTTTCAATGTAAATGAGAATAAAAAACTAGCATTTATAGTTATTTTTATGAATGATTTACAATTATGTAATTTTTTTTGGCCACTTCTTTTGTTTCGCTTAAGTTCATTTGATCACTTTAGGTCATTGAGCGACTATCCTTTACACACATTACATAAAAATACCGTAAGTGATTTCTAAAATAGTATACAATAATAATAACACGTCATTTACATCACGTTGCCTTACCGGCGGTGAGTCTAGGACTCTAAAGTCTAAATTTAACCACATTAAAAAATATGTATATATATAGTACTGACTAGACCCCACTCGGTTAATAAAGTACTCTGCTCAAAATCTAACATCAGAATATTCTATCTTTTTTATCAGCTTGAGGTTTACGGATATACTGGGAACACATATGATTTCATTCACTTCAGTAGAAAATACCAACTATTGTGTGAGAGTTGATCGGAACGAGAAGTCTCAGTAATAGACATATCGGAGATATTGCGCTCATTGACCTGATTTGGCTTGTATTTTTGACGTATGCATTTTATATTATTGTCGTTGTCCGATATTTATCGGACAAGCATGTTCATCTCAGCTTTATACAAACGATCTTAAGCATATAAAGTACATTAAGAGAGGCCTTTGATGCTTTCGCTCTCAGAGGTACAGCGAACAGTCAGCGAACCTGGCTACTACGGGTCTACAATAAATGTACATCCAAAGTGCAACTGAAACACACGTAAATTATATTCTTGATGATTTCTTCATTAGTAGTTTAATGAAGGGTTTAATGAAAGGCAACGATGCCATTCGTTAATGAATGTGCATTGCTCACTCTTCCGTTAGATTTGCCTTGCCGGCAACACGCTTGGTTCAATCATAAGGGCATCGACCTGTACGATGGCATAGTTAGCGTAGAGAGTCTCAGGACATAGCAGTAGATTAGCAAACATCAAATGACAGTTGCTAACACACAGTAGTCGACTACAGAAATGAAATTTTCCATCACCGTGACATCGGCCATGCGACATAGATGAGAGGTGAATGTGATTACCTCATGAATATCAGTTCGTAGCGATGCGCGGACATTTCTCTTAGCAAGTACGCCAGCGACATAATGTCTGTAGAAAGTAATCTAGAGGCAAGCCGTGGTAGAGGCCGAGCAGTCTCTAGAAGTAGCGCTAACTGCATTGATTGGTTGCCTTTGACGGGGAAATTCGGGTCTCTCGGGTTCCAAAAACCGCCCGCAGGTTAGCATTGCGATTATCGGACCGCTACTTGGGCCTCCGAACGTTCTGTTACCGGAGACATTCCTTTCACTATGGCGAGAATGTTTCGGTGTAAGGCGAAGTCTAAGAAAGTCGTTGTCTGGTCGAGGTTTCATTTGAGAAATGGTGTTGTCTCTAACATGAGGTCTTCTTGTCCCACACTAGACCGCGCCGGCCATTATCGATGAACAGCTCTATAAGTGACACGCTTACATGAAAGAAAAGTTTACTAAATTTTCTAGGACCTGTTTATATTCGATGTGATGGATCTATTTCTGACCATTTTCACTAAGTTACACTATAGTTGGTAGGTAGGCCACCGTTGATATGGCTCAAATACGAGTGTTTCTCGGAAAAGCGGTGAATAGCACCTAATACGAAAAGATATCTCCTGCCACTAGTCTGATATGGCGATTTCGTTACTGATGTCGATCGAGAAGGCGCACTAATACGGCCAGACGGGGTAGAAATGCGTCCCTTTAGTTTAACTGTTCCGCCTACTTTATCAGACGCCTCCTCATCGAGCTGTGTGACCGATCTCTTAGACTGCATGTTACCGCTGAGCCAGCTAACCATCGAGGTTAGTAAGGGCATCTGCAATTATCAACAGCACGTTGCTCAGCGAATGCAGATGGCCATATTGACGTAACATGGACACTCGGGCATAGCCGTCGGCTACTTCATACCCGTGGCGATTTGGACTTCTCGAGCGACCTTATTCGCCTGTTGAGTCTGTCACGGTCAGTCGTCTTTGTGCGGTCTCAGCCGGGAGTGGAGATCGCATCTTTGCTACTACGGCCGTATTTTCGGTGGCGACGGTCAACAATTCAGACCAGAGAATGGAATCATTGCCGGAACGGTAAATGTTGTCGAGATTCTCCGAAACAAGAGTGGAGCGGAAATGACATTGCGCTGCCGCAGTTACCGTCCATCCCGCTCATGCGCGTCTCATCGTGGACTAGGATGGCAAATCTGGCAACCCAGTTGTGAGGGCATGAGGTTTTTCTTCGGTGCAGTTACATGAAATGATTTGTTCGTTTTTCCTATGCTCTCGACGGGTCTGAGTGAATCCGTACGGGAAAGATCGTTTACCTAAAAACTTGCGGAGGTCTGAGTCGGTACAGGAATACGGTTAGGCCACTTGACATGACGTACTAGTGACATGCGTAAGTTAAGATTCTGAAGTTAGATTCTCCATTTGTACAGTGCCGTCATTGAGTGTGTTGTGTGCGTATCATTTACACGTGGACATTGTTTGTGCCCGTGTATTGTGCTCTCCAGATGTGTTTGTACTTCTGAAAAAAATGTGATGCATTGAGGAAACTATGTCGCGAGTAGGGTACGGAATTTGCGCAGAGCATAGTCTCTTTTGTTGCGACGTGATTTCACTTTTGTCACTATTTCTGATTTCTCCGGTGAGGTAAAAAGTTAACAAAAGTAATCAACAAAGATATACTCATTTCGTTCGAGGTACACCCGCTACCCAGGATTACGTTAAATATTGCCATATGTGTGTTACATGAACACGGCATGAATTGAAACTTCGTACATCTTCCTTACACACCCTCAATGTACTTGCTGAAACGGTTTTGATAATAATTGGATGTAGTTGCATACAGTATTACACTGTTGGAGTTACTAGACAGTTAAGCTGAATTTGCTAAGAAGCTGAGATTACTGGCAATTCGACTGTTTGCCCAAAGCGTATATCTGCTCGGTTGTCTCGTTACGGATTTTGCGTAAGTGTATATCTTAATTGACAGCCATTACCGACACGTATTTACGGTGTGTTTTGATTTTTCAACAATAAGCGCGCTCTCCTTGGAGTTCGTCTCGCTACTCCAATAGCATCGGCAGAGAAACTATTATATGTGTGACTCATGTATAGGCGAACAAGGGTACGCGATAGAGCACTAGTGAATAGCACTAATAAAATATTGCTCGTAAGTACGCTTGCGTCGTTCAGTCGTTTTTATCTAAATAGGAAAGAAATTGGTAAAACATTGTGTTTTTAGTTAGTGAGAAGTTTATGTAAGTGACGCTCCTTATTGTCCGCTTATTATCCCAGTTTCAAAATAAGCCGCAAAGCTTTACAGATGCATTCTTTCATTGAGTATTCCGCCTATATTTATTCTGACATTTTTGTTTAATCTTTAGATATCATTTACACTGCTATTAACCGTTACTTTATTCCGAGTTTAATCAAGGTCGACTCATATGATTAAGCTTATTTTCTGCGAATCTCGCAATTGACCGTTAATTATCCCCGTAGAATTGGTCTATTTAAATATTTCCTCGTAAATAAATTGCTCTAGATTTGTCATTCGAGAAGTGTTCTATTTATCGTCCTACACGCCTAAATATGCGCTTTACATGACGCAATTCCAGCAACCACCGCCGTCAACGCGCGATAACGAGGCGGCGGTTGCGTGTTCAATGCCGCCGTTAAGCGAGGCTTCTTTGGAAGAACTTCCTGAGCCACCCTCCGATCTCATGGATTCGCCACCGCCAGACGACTTGCCAAAGCTTAGACATACGTTGATTAATTACGGCTGTAGCGGTGCAAATGGAGGATTAGGAATTTCTATTGGCGTGAATAACGGCGAAAATATTGTTCAGCATCGGCGTTCTGAGCCCCAACAGCCAATTAATCGACGCTCGTACGCCGAGGACCTACAGCAGCAACAGCATTATCAACAGCCGGCACCGAATCTACGAAGGCTGGCCGATCAGCCCCTGCTGTCGGGACGTTTTGAAGCTCAACCCCCGATTGAACTCAAGGAACAGCACCAACCACAGACTCAGCAGAGTAATAATAACCGACGGAGCGTCCTAGACGGTGACGCTGCAGTTCCGCAAGAACGTCCGTCAAGAGGGGGTCACCATCACCATAATCAGGCAGGCGCTTCGGCTCAAACTGCGAAGGGTGTTGATCAAATTAGGCACTCACATCATGGTCATGGACACGACAGAGATCGGGATTGGGTGCGTGACCCTCAAATCCACCGCGAACAGAATCACCCGCAAAAAGATCATCATCAGATAGTTCTGCAAAATCATCATCGAGATTCCCATCATCAGCAGATACCGCAGCAGCAACAGCTACAGCAACATCAGAAGGAACTCCAAAATCAACAGGCGCATAAGCAGCATAGTGTGCAGGCGGATCGAGGGGTTGCTGGGTGCCGACCACTTCCTATAGAATTTCCGCTGGCATCATTACAGGACAGTTCAGCATGGTCGCAAGGAAGTGCGGAGGAGCTAGCAGATCGGGTGACGGCATTCAACGAAAGCTCGCCTTCCCCAGAGGCAGACGACGAAGAAGATGAGGATGATGATGAAGAGGAGGACCTGCCGAATGCAAAGGACTTTGAAAAAGCTCATGTTTTTAAGGTAAAGAGAGCAAATCTCATTCTAGAGGAGCAGCTTAATAATCGCTTCATGAGACATTCTACATGAAGCAGTAAAAAAATATAATTTTTTTTGCATATGTTGCAAGTGACTGCATAGTGAAAAATACGCAGCTTTTCGGCATATGGGCGACTAAATTTAATTGTTCATAGCATTATAGAACGTTTTAATAACTTTTTTTTGTCATAATCAGGTTCACAATTTCATGGGTTTGCCGTGGTGCGACTTTTGCGGAAACTTTATGTGGGGCCTTATCGCTCAGGGAGTCAAATGTGAAGACTGTGGATTTTCGGCCCATTCCAAATGCTCTGAAAAGGTTCGTTTGCATTTACTGTCTAGTACATCAAAGATAATTTTATGAAACCCAATCGGGGCGTGATGCGAAGCGATTTTTAGTGGGCTGCGCGGACTTGGTCTCATCATACATCGCGGATTCAATCGCACCCCTGCCCCACAACGTTACAACATCTCTAGCCTGAATTGTGAAAACTTACTTTACAACATCGTTATGTATTGCTCGTCAAAGACAGTCTGAGGCAACTTCTGTAAGGGCCCACCGTTCTGTCATTCTGCTATCTAAGCGTATTGATATCTTCTGCAGGTTCCAAATGATTGCGCTCCTGACTTAAAATTCGTTAAGCGGGTATTTGGTGTGGATTTGACAACACTATGCAAATTACACGACACGGCTCGGCCATTTGTCATCGAAATGTGCATCAAAGAGGTATTTTTACGTAGTGCGTATAAACACCGTCCGGAATTAATGAATATTTGGTGTGCCTTCATCCGAGATTCTGTGTACGAGCTTGCCAACTTGTGAGGCTTCTGAAATCGATTTAGTCGAGTGGTCTACATTCATTATATACCGCGTAAGGCACATATTGCGCGGCTGTTTCACGGGTTTAAAAAAAGGACATACCGGTGTTATGATCCTTTGTTTGCCATAGAAAGTGCATTTTATTGACGTTAGCGAAAAATTTAATATGAACCTAGTAGTAATGATATCTACAATTTACTTACCAAATTGGAAGCTCTTATTTTGGTCATAATGGCATTGTATCAGATAATAACCACGCTAGTTACTTGTTAAAGCATATCTGCATATAAGTACTTTTTATTCTTGAGGTGGAACTTCGTGGCATGCAGGTTGAGGGCTTATATCGAGTGTCCGGCTCGAAGGATGAAATCGAACAGCTCCAAGCAGCATTTGAACAGCTTGGAGACCATACACCACTGGATATCAAGACTTATGAAGACATTAACGTCGTCAGCGGCTGTCTCAAAAATTTCTTCCGCTTACTCCCTATCCCGCTAATTACCTATGACACTTACGGGATGTTTGTGAACGCTGTGCGGCGACTTGAACCGGAAGATAAAGTGGAAGGGCTCCGGGTAGCCGTGAGGAGTCTACCGCCAGCGCACTATCAGAGCCTCAAGTACTTAATGCAGCATCTTAGCAGGTACTGGCCGTAGGTCGAGCTCGGTGGCTTGGTGCATTCGTATGCGCCTTGCGACTGGAGAAGACACATAGGTGCAGGGGTTCGATTCCCA
>MNPL01013533.1:4143-17714 GCA_002081605.1 Tropilaelaps mercedesae | reverse complement strand
ATATATATATATATATATATATATATATATATATATAGTGAAATATTATCGATCATTTGAAAGCGTAAACTTAATGATCTCTCTATAATGAAGGGACGATGGATCATCACCTTCGAAGTGATCAGAACATTCTTTGTGTAGTCGCGGCATGCCAATGTACTTAATAATTTCCACTCTGACGGCTGCTGTTCCGTCACAACGCACCTGCTCACGATTCGGCGGCGAGTGCTTTCGATGGGCGCCATTCTCAAAAACTTGCTTTGACTTGTCGACAAAAATTCCGCACTGATGTCGGATCGGCTTCATATACCCTCAGCCCACCGCTCCCGTGACCCAGAGACACCGTTGAAACGTGTCCGCGCTTTTCCAGATCTGTCGTTGCACCTCCTCACGGGCAACACCGTTTGCCACCCGCCCTTAATTGCATCTCACCGACGCGTATAATTAATCGTTCGATCATTTGATCTGTTTCTAGACATTGGTTTTCTTTCATAGGCGCTATCCTTCATCTGCTGTCAGTTTTCCGTCGATTAAGAAGCCTAAGGCCATGGCTGCACAGCTGAGAAGTGTCGACCTGTCCGGTTTCGTGTTTGTGCGTGATTGTGCGTTGTCACGCTGCGCTGTGGTCGGCGTTTGTCGCATTCCGGTTTGTCAGTGCGCCGGCGTGTACGACGTATGTAGAAACACGCCAAAACCCCCGTAATGACTGCGGGCCGGCGCGCAAACTCGAGCGTCGATGTTATAAATCATCGTTTTCGGTGGTCGCAATTACACAACAATCGATTCCCGGACGACGACGACGACGGAACGTTCGCGCTATCGAGGGCAGCAGCAGCCAGACAGGCAGACGGGCCAATGGCGGTCGTGTTCTGCTGCGCGTCTGCAGACGATATCGTTCAATCTGGCTAAATAAACAGAAACCACTCGGCAAGCGACTTACGGCAATAGATTGAGCGGTTGGCGACTTCTGCCCACAGAAGCCGAAGAATTCGTCTTCGTCAGATCGTCGGCGGCGGCGTCGTCGGCGTTGACTTGATTCGATAATTGCGCCAGGCCGGTTATATCGATAAAATGATTGCTAGAAGTATCACGACGTCGGCAGTCATTTCTGTAGTAATTTTCTTCGCGGTGATTAAAAGGCGAGAAAATAGACATCACGCAGAACTTGCACTACGGACAGGTGCAGGCACACGAAGAGAAGAAAAGCCGTCAATAATGATAATCACGACTAACTTGTAAAAAGATCAATGTGAAGAGTGAAAATGCTTCATGACGTATTGTGTTATTAAGGCAGATCGATGAAAATGCACTACTTTTGTAACGATATTAGTCGTGCGTCGAGTGCGACAGGCAGGCCTTTTGTTAATCGAACGCTTGGCGGAGGTTACCGACGTCCACCACTGTATAACGTTCGGGTGTACCTTGTAAATGTTATTCCTTTCGGTGTGTGTGTGTGTGTGTGTGTCACGCTTGTAAAATCACAACTAGTTTAGTACGCTACGTCGTTAGGTGGCATTCAAACAACATTTCTCAAACGCCCCGACAAGCGATGTTATCGACCGCCGCGTTGCGTGCTCGTAAAACGGATGCAGAAGATGAAGTGTAATAAAAAAAAAAAAAACAAAATTGAATAGAAAACGCTTGAGCGATTTTTTACTTGCTTTACCGCTTGTTCGTACGTGAGCGCTATAGACGGTTACAGATCGTTGATTCGGACCGCACTCACAAAACCGCAGGCGACGCCCGTGCGGCGATAATGAAGCCACGGCCGGTCGGAAAAAAACAACAACAAATTTTCAAATACATTCCGAACTGAGTGTGTCGGCAGTTCAGGAGAGCTTTTTCGAAAATTTCGACCGCTACGATTGTCATTAACGAAGCCCGGTAGCGAGTGGGTGTTCGCTCCCTTCTGTAATTGTTCGAACAAATTGCGTCTCAAGTCAGCGCTTAATCGATGGCGCATTCGAGTATGCGAGCAACATTAGCGTGCCAGCGCTCAGAGTCGAGGCGTCGATCCGACGAACTTTCAGGCCACGGCCATTCACGCTCTGGTCACGCTCCTCAAGGCAACCGCTTTATAGAGCTAATAGAGTAATACATATATGCGGCGGTAAGTGCATGCTGACAATAGATGCCGGACATCGGCTAATAAACAACAGGTAAATAAAGAAGCTCACGGACGATAGGGGTCACCCTGCACGCAGAGTAGATCGTCTGACCACCGTCGAGCAAACCATGAAGCTGAGCTCGTAGCAGCATTATTTGAATAGGCAATTTTCAGAGACCACGAAATGCCCTCTTGGGCTACGGAATAGATGCATTGCGTGTGTAGATAGACCATGCATGTTTTTATTGTTTCCCGCGTATAAACTTATAGACGGGGTCTATTCTATGTGAGTGAGAAGAGTGCCAGAAAACCTCGTGCGCGAGATCGGTTCACACATGGCCACAGCCCATGCAGCAGGAGGTTTCGACTTCAGCGTCAGGCGAACGCTATTGCGTGTCAGACGTACGATAGTTTCCGACCTAACGGACCCACTTCAGCCAACTTAGGACTCTCGGTTTAGGTCAAATGCCGAGGAGGACCTCGTAGTACTACAACGTCATGCACAACGCGGTTATGGCGATCTAGAACTCACCTAACAGTTTCTACAAACAAAAGCGCTGCCAGCTTTGTCGTGTCAGGTGCTACCAGCGACCAGATGGAATAACACGCCGTAATAAACACCTCTCAGATGGGCGGGCGATTCAACAACAAATTGTTAACTCCAATACGAGCAGCCTTTTTTTCATCCGTGACTTTATGTCCACTCCACATTTTCATGTGAAGGGGAAAGCACCAGGGAGAACGAGAGAGAGAGAGAGAGAGAGAGTAATAGTTGCGCGCCGTCATGACGCAAGGCAATTTATTATGATCCATTCGTATTGTTGGATAGACTGGACGCTGCCCAGCTGGCGTGATCCCTCGGACGCATTTAGGGCGATAGAACAACGTTCAGATCACCGCTTAGCAGTTCGTGCGTGTTAAACTGCGCAGCCTTACGAACGCCCTTCGTTGTATAAAGTGGGTGTTCCTGGGTGCCGTACACACGATGACGTACCAGAGCTTCGACAAAGCCAATTTATTGTGCATGCATGTGCTTTCTACTAGCGGATACGACAGACTTAGACGAATTCGCGCACGAACGCCTGCCTACTAAGCGCGATTGGCTGACGTGTGACGCCGGTTGTCGCACGGGTTCCGCACCATGGGCTCGCTAGTGGAGGTGCGCCACTGTACGCGCTAGAAGAGCGTTCACCTGCTGTGTTTTCAGCCTAGCGAAAATTAGCGATTTCCTAGCATTCGTCGAATCGGAAGCTGAATGCGTGCGCCTTTTCCGTTAAAGGATGAGTCTACGAAACGACAGCAGCAGCAGATCGATGGGGGTTTGAACGCACTAGCGTCTGATTGGAGCGTTTCTGAAAGCCGTTTTCGAACGGTCCAGTTACGAGCAAATGGCACTGAGCGAATGCGGCCGTACTAGATTTCAGTTATGGTTTCGTCATCTAGTTCTAGGTAGCGTTGTCTTCGGCCGTACTCTACTACGGCGTGGCCATAAACACTTCGGCAAGGTCACTCGTGTTTCGTTCCAATCATGATTCATTTGTGCATTACCATAGAATGCCGGTGCTTCTATCTGACTGGCCTCGAGCGGCGTTCGAGAAAATGAGGTCAGTTTTCTGACCGTCGCTGTCAACGGCCGTTATTAATGTCTCGTAATTTTTTTTTTTACAGAAAAATAATTTTTTCTCTGCCAGTGTATCTGAAAACTGCGGCGCGATATTTCATTACGCCGCCGCCGTCGCCGTCGTTCCGGTTTGGAGAACATACGATACGCGGCGAAAATGACCATCTGTATATATATTTTTTTCTTGTTTTTTTTTCTTTTCGTACAATTACGGAGCTTGCAGGATTCGATAACAGCGTCTGAACGCGTGCGTGGCTATGGTGTTCCCGTAGAGTTCCGTAGAGACAGAACGGGCCTCGTAATCAATTGACTCCGGTATGAAAAACGTTCGGAAAGCTTTTGCAATCGAGAAAAATCGCCGCGCTAACAACATAGTTCAAAATTATGCACTATCGAACTATCTATCTATCTATATATCGCGTTTGTTGAATAGATTATCGCCTCCGCGTTGTACACGTGTTGTTTTTGTGAATAATCGGACAATTTTAGCGCGAAAAGTCGCTTTACGACTTCGGCATCGTTGGCGTGCGCAGCCGTTGGATCGCATTGCGTTAGCACTGCCAACGTGAAGAGAACCCGGCGGGTGACTGCAAAGTGGAAAATTCAATCGTCCGCCCGCTGGTACAGCCTGCGTAGTACTGCAGTACTCCTTCTGTACTAGCGAGTGCTACTACAGCATAGTACTGCAGTACTCCTCCTGTACTAGTGAGTGCTAGTACAGCGTAGTACTGCAGTACTCCTCCGGTACTAGTGAGTGCTAGTACAGCGTAGTACTGCAGTACTCCTCCTGTACTAGTGAGTGCCAGTACAGCGTAGTACTGCAGTACTCCTCCTATACTAGTGAGTGCTCGACGGAAGAGTTAGCTTCATCTGCGATTGAAGTCCGGGATCTCAGCATTCACTTGGCATAGCTCGTCCCTCTGAGTGTCGCAAGGCCAAGTTGTGGTCCAGACCTGTTAGGTAGGTCTCCTAGGTAGGTCCCAGATAGAAAGACACGTCCGAGAAGGGTAGCGCCTCTGACTACGCCAGAAAATGCACTTAAAATGACAACAGCTTAACGAAAAAAACGCAATAGCCCACTCGAATGAGTCGTTGGCCGAGCGAGAACAGAGCAGCCTTCGAACTCGAGCAGCACAGCGGCTCAGGCCGAGCAGACGCCTGTCGCCTGTCTGCGGTCGCCGACTTAGTCAGCCTCAAAACGGCCTCGAACACGTGTAAAAGATGCTTTATTCGCCTACGGCCACCGGAAGTGTAAGCCGACGTAGTGTGGCGGTCATTTTGAAAACGGTGCACTGGCACACTTTGAAGTGCAGCCGTGCTGAAATACCTATGCCGTTGAGGGACTGGCGCGATAATCTACGTGATGAAGTCTGCACGAGGTCCGCGGGAGTTTCGCTAACTGCGCGCGAGTAACGCCGATAGATGATACAGTGGCAAGACGCGCTCGCGTTCTTCGGATCGCCACTGTGCGAAGCGGCGAAGTCACTTCGCCGACGTTCAGATCCACTCGCCGATGACGTGAAAAAGAACAAAAACTGTTGTTACCGTTGTTACGACACAATCACATTGGCCGAGCCCGTTCGCTGGCAACGATGGCACAACAAAAATTGACGACGAAGTAACAACTGTCATCTGGCAGCACTTCAGAACGTTTAAACAGTTTTCTTCGTCCGTTCGCCGATCGTCGACTTCTCCTCGGACGAGTGCGGCCACTTCTGCAATCACTTGACTACCGTGCACTCGTCGTATCGTGCCGCGTCGCCCCGCGTATTTCAGCGTCGTCATGTGACGCGCTCAGACGATGCTGAGCGCTGATCATCCGCGTACGTCGCCGCAGGACAGCCGCAGGATCCCGCGAGTTTCGGCGACGTTTAGCAAACGTCACAAAAACAGCGCTCGACGCGAATCCGTTGTCGTTGACGGGCCGCACCGGCGCCGGTCCTGTCGGTGCGCGTCGCTCGCCCGCCCGCCGGACGAGTGGGCGTCAAGAGGTGATCGTCGCCCATGTTGGAACAATGACGACGAAAATAATCGAACACGGAAAAGGGCATAGACGCAGCTACCATCGCGCATCTAATTTTACTTCAGTGGGTGGCCACTCGAACCGGTTGTCGTCAATAGCGGAGCGTGCGACGCGCGTGAATCGTGGCCGCCTCGTCGGTAGATAGAGATCAGCATGCGACGCACGCGCCAGCTTCGTGCACAAGGTCGCAAACAGCACCGCCGTTCAGCGGTCGTCTGGTTTTATTGAATTCATCGAAACTCTGCCAACTAATTAATACGAATCGACATTGATCTTCAATGGGCACCCGGAGACAGTTGGCACCGAACGTACGACGCTGATCCGACGCCGCGTTCAGAAGTACCTGAACAACGACTCGTAATGATCCGTATCGACGAAACGTCGGCAGGATTGTGCGTCGCTCGCTCAAGTGATTCAACATCGCAGATTAGCGCGACCAACTACTTCAGAGGCATGCGCTACAGAAGCGCTACAGAAGCGCTACAGAAGCGTCACCGTCGAGTGAGTAGCTGACAACCGCGCACGAACAGGAGTCATCCAGGAGTGAGCACTCGCTCATTCTCAAGTCGTCCTAAGACGTCATCGACGTCATAAGAACATTTTTCCACTTCGATAGAGGGACATGGAACGTTCCGTTAGAAAGCCAACTGGAGCTACTAAATATCTTTTGCGTACGGATTTGCACGTCGGCGTTGGCGATTCGGAGGACAAACAAATCATGACGTTCGCTTGCCAGCAAGAAAATAAAAGAGTGAAAAATGTCAACCATGACCAGCTTGATGAGAGTTTGAAGAATATATTCTTAATCTTGGACGACCATGAGTATCGTACGATTAGCCAATATCAGTGTGAAAAAAAAACACTATCCATTAAAGCGCGTATCTGTAGGACGTCCGAATCGGATCCCGCACAGATCCCGTTGCTGTCCGGCTGACCCAAGAACGAGGCGCAGCCGTTCGTTGACGAAAACACCTCGTCCGGGTCGATGACGCCATAACACACACACACACACACACACACACACACACACACACGAGACGGACCCGGGCTACGCTTCGGAACCGTTGTAGAGAAGCTTATTGCTCTCGACGCGTGATGATGCGCGTCCATCTCTTCGACGCTGAGACCCAGACCCAGTCAAAGAGCTGACATACCCGAGGACCCACTCACAACGCAACGAACAACAGCGGACATCCGTCGAGTCCGCGTGAGAAACTGACGCGGGAAATGCGTGACTCGTTATTCCTACGTCACACATCAATGTTGCTCCGAGACGGACTCGCGCAGGCTCGCGCACGTCATCCGGAGATGACAACACTCCCATCATTGTGCATGTGTGTGTGTGTGTGTGTGTGTGTGTGTGTTTGTTTGCCAGTTATCACCCTTCAGCGTCCGCGCTCCGGTTGTCCACCTTTTCAAAATGGCGTGTCACAAACCGTTTTGCTCAACGCCACGGACTTGCTCGTTTTGATGGCCGTCGGCAGGCCACGCACTCTGGGCCCGGCCACGGGCCGAGTTGCGCAGGGCGAGCGCAACGTCCGGAGAAGGTTCTACTCGCCACGAGACACAGAGGCCGAAGTGCGCAAAACGCGCGGAAGAACGAATGCTCGTGTATTAGGACAGGCAACATTGAGAAAATACGTTGAATGCAAGCGAACGACAGCGGAGTGGCAAAGTCTTCTGTAAAGACCGTCCGACCATCTTGCGTCCGTCCCGCTGACGTCGTCCGTCCCCCGTCACGACGCAGTCGAATGCATCATCCAGAAGGCGTCTGGCATTCATACGGCGTTGAGTAACTGACGCCGAAGTCGTCCGACCGCCGGGAACAAGGAGCACGTCTGTGTTGTCCATTCCCAAGGACGAGCGTTGGCGGGCGTTGTTATTTCCCGGGTCGGCCAATCCGAGCCCAAACGTCGTAGACAAGAACTCGAGACGAGGGAAAATGTTCTCAGAAGTGGCCGCTTCGTGACACCGGGGGACGGCGGCGGCGGCGGGGGGTGGTGGAGTGAGTGAAGGAAAAAAGCTTCACTGCATCGTACGAGCTCCGTCCAAGCGTTCGTCAACACTAACTGACCAGAGGACATCATCAACCCCCTCCCATCCGCGTGCATGGGAACTGTGGAATGTCGCGAAGTTGACAAAAAAAAAAAACTAGACGTGCATAGAGAAACGCTAGAGAGGGAGACAGATTTAGAGAGAGAGAGCCCCCCGGGGTGGCCTACCCGAAAAGGACAATTATTCGCCCCCTCTCTCCCGTCCGGCGGGCCTATGTGTCCTGTGTCACGTCGACACCGCCGTGTCACTCGCGCATGTTGTTGAGCTGATGTTGTTGAAATGTACGCCATGATACAAAAATAGACATAACCATGCACAGCCACGAGCGAGGCGTGCTGCTGTTTTTGCTCTGAGGCTGATATATTAAAAACGAGACCGTGAGCGAAGTGCTTTGTAAGCGAGGTAATGAGGCTCATTTTTTCTCGGGGCTCGACTCGGAGAGAGAGTCTGCGGCGTAGGCGTAGCCTTGTCAATCCACGACCACGCCGATAAGTCCTTCCGCCCCCTTGGCCTAGTGTACGGCCTCATAAATATCCAGCTAAGAGGTCGATGCGCCTCACGTAGAGCAGCGAGAGCCACCCCAGCCGGCCGCCAGCGAAGTTGCGCGCGTGTTCCCGACGCTCGACGGAGCTTCATGTTCGAGTTGCTGTTGACAGGTGTTGTTGTTACAGTGCGGCGTTAGTTGTTGCGACGAACAGAGATTAGAACACGAGGCAGGAAGGGAGGCAGCTGTCAGCCAACAGCTGTAGCGTGAATCTCTCGTCGTCGTCGTCGTCGTCGTCGTCGTCGTCGTCGTCGTCGTCGTCGTCGTCCTTAACAGGTCGTCCACACTCTCTTGTGCTACGCGTCGTCGCCTTAAAAACAGATGCGCATGCCAAAGACGAGGCTATTTGTAGGCGGGACAGCAGCATTTGCTTTCACAAGATGGCGGCGTTTCTTGAGGCGGGAGCGATTTATCGAACGTTCGTTCCCAAGTGGTAGAGGCTGTGCAGGATTTCGTTCAGCCCCGAACTGCTGTGAGCTCTTCAGAGGATTGGTCAAGGCGGACGTTTCCTCTGCGGAAGATTTCGCCACCGTCGTCGTCGTCGTCTCGGTGCGTGTCCTATCGTTCTTGGCGGTTGAGCTCTCAGAGTTCGAGTATGGAGACATTCCGCTTCGAGCAGGGCTTCTAGCGATTTGTTGATGCAATTTCAGTTGTTGGCTGGATTTGTGCGAGTGGTTGTATCAACACCGTCTCGAAATGGCGGCACTGCTATTTTCTGCTTCGGCGCACGTCTCCAAGGCGGAAAAGTAACTTCTTGCGTGTTGCCGGAAATTACCTCATCTATCCCGCCATATTCGCATTCGTGTGTAGCCGATCGAACAACGACGAGCCAACAACGACGTCGCCGAGTTTCTAAAACCCTCACGCCAGTCCCGTTTCTGCGCCATTTCGGCCGACTGCAGGCCGACTGGCTGTTGTCGAACGAACAGCCTGGAAGAAGGCCCGCACAGATGGTGGCCGCCGCCGCCACCGCCGCCGCCCGTAGCAGTCAGGTAGCCGGCGAAGTGAATGGCTGGTCAACAAATGCCGAGCAGTTTTGACAGATATGATTTATCTCCGAGAGTGCGAGTGACTAAATGCACCTCACCGAGCGAGCCTTTTGCCTCGTACCAGAACGATGGCGTGGTGGCCTGATTCCGAAACTGATTCTGCAATCCATTAATCTCCGAGCTGAGAGCCATATTACGAACTGCTACACTCGAGAGTAGGTTTGTCTGCGGGTGAACAGCCCGCCGGTTATGCAGAGAGGCCGATAGAGGCCGACAGAGGCCAATGGCGGCGACGGTGGTGGTGGTGGTGGTTGTACCGAGGGGGGCGCAGGGTTCGGGCCGCGCTGTTGAATGGTGGCATTCATAATCATCATCGCACAGATAAATCGCACAGAAGCGCACTGATAGACGAGAATAGACACAGATCAGACGAGAACTCCGAGTGCATGCGCGTCTCTCGGTCCTCGTTTGTTCCGTGTCCTTGCAGGAACAGGCAAACGTCTATTGAGAGCACGACCCGTTATGGAAACGATTGCATCGATAACAAAAAAAAACACACGTTTGTGGTCGGCCAGCGAGTCTGAGCTCGAACGTGAATAGGCCTCTTTGGCCTAACGACGAAAACCCAAAGGCCGACATCGGCGGGCCACAGTGGTTGCTTGTTTTTGGCCTCTCATCTTTTCATCCGACGTCGATTCGTGGTCTGGTAGCGACCCTCAGTGACCTCACGAGGTTGCTGCGAAAATGCTGCTCGCCCTCGAACGAGCGAACGAAAGAGAGAAATCAAGAGAGAGAGAGACAGAGCGAATTCTTCCGTGTGTTGAATTCGTTGGGCACGCGAATAAACGAGGAGCGCATGATCTGCCGTGTCGTGTCACGCAGCTGCGTATACAATCAACACCCGACATGATTCAGCCTGAGATGTCGTCCAGTGTAGAAGTCACGAAATCGTGGCGCACGGCTATGGCAAGCGTGTTTCTCTCGTTTATCGTGTCTTCCTCTAACGGAGTCTGACGTTCACAACGTCAAGCGTCAACGCAAATCAGACGCAAAATAATCCGATCTTTGTTCACACTTTTCAACAGCACTAAATGCCGAAGCCGATTCGCTAAGCGACCCAGCGAACTCATCATGAACAGTCTCAGCGTTTAGCGCTGCATACGCCCGGAGGCTATATATTCATGTTTTAGAGGGCGATGTGAACGATTTTCGTAAACATTCGACATCGAAGCCACGTGGAGCATTTTTCGTGCTATTGACGCCGCCGCCGCCGCCGCCGCCGCCGCCGCCGCCGCCGCCGTCCCCCTCGAGAGTGAGTAAACTGGTTGAGTGCTCAATTGTGATTGTCACGTTCGTTCCGAGCAGCAGCAGCAGCAGCAGCAGCTGCGTTCTTTCATGGAGGGAGCTCGTCAACAGGGGGCCAAGCGTTCGCAAGTAAACCAAACACTAGTTTGGGAATGTCTAGTCCCTTTTTGTCTCGATCGACGAATCGGATCCCTCGAGCGATTAGATCACCTCTCGCTCGCTCGCTCGCGCTCTCTCTCTCTTGTTTCCAATATTTCCCTAACGCAGATCCACCCAAGTGCAGTTCATCTTCCTTTGTCTGGCAGTGAAGTCGTTTTTATTCGGCCAGTCAACCAACAAACGTTCGCGATGTCGAGGAGCGTGGGGGCCTCCATTGCGTCACGGCCTGTCATGGCGGGCCGCCAGTGACGGACCGTCAGCGTCGTGTTTCTCTCATCTCCGGCCCTTGCGTTTAGTTGATGCCCGCCGCCCGTGGGGGTTAGGCGCGAGCTCCAAAAGGGAACGTCTCCGACGACCCGGGGGCAGGCCCGCTTGAGGGAAAAAAGAGCTGCCGCTGATTCGCACCCGCACTCAATCATCGGCGTGGGGGCCCACACACAAGGCGAGTGCTTCCCTAGACATTGTGAGATGAGGGAATGTTCGTAGCACCCCTAAAAATGTCGATTCGTCGACGGAGACTTCGGACCTCGAGGCGTCTCGGCCCCGGGGTCTACGGCCTGAGGGACGCCTGTCATCTCACGAGGCCACTTTGATCGTCGCATTAGTGTGAGACGCCAGGCGTCATCACGACGACGACGACGACGATCACCCGGCGGAGTGTTGACACGAAACTGAAAGCTCGATCCCACACGACGAGGCCGGAGCGCACTTGGGCCTAGCCTCCGTAGACGAAGTGAGTTTTCGGAGATGGATGGATGGATGGATGCATTTTGTTGGAGTCGGCTCTTTCGGCTCAGATGGCGGCGCCACACTTCGAAGCTTTTGCGATGCTTCTTTCAGTGATTATTTAAAGGGCGAAAAATATCGACAGCATGTAAAGGGTATTTGAGGAAATGTCTGTCGATGAAGTGACAATAAAACGGCGTTTTGATCGGACGCCATGGAATGAACAATCGACGACTGGCTGGCTTATTTGATGGTTTCGCCAACCGGGGAAGAGGAGGCCGCGCGGATATTTGTGAAGAAATTGCTATTATTAAAAATTGTCAATAATTCATTGGCAATAGCCGAGCATTTTAGTCTTCTCTTGGGGCGCTTCAAAACAACGAATTTTTTCCCCTTTTTGAGACAGTCTCAAAGAAAAACGACACGGGCTCCGTCGGCCTCTGATCGCCGGACAGATCGCGGTGCAGCAGGATCCCGTGAAGGTCGTCTCAATGTCGTAGTAGAAGAATGTTATCCTAAAATTTCGATACAAACAGAACTATTTCACATTTACTATATTCAACCTATTTTCTGTGTAGTTTTTCGCGAGTCGTCGAGAGAAGGTTGCCAAGTTCGTAACGTTTGAAGAACATCAGCTGGTTCGTTGCATCGTCGGGTGGAGCAGCCGTCAGAGCGGAGGAGGGGGGCTTTACCGTATCCGAGCTGACCTTCGGACGGTGCCGCGGGGGCCAGCGTCAGTTGGCAAACGAGCCGTGGAAAATAACACGATCTCGTTCAAGACATTCCGTCGGGGCGCATCAAAATGAACGACGTCCAGCGTCATCTGCATCGTAACGGCGATGTCGCTTGACGGCGCAGATCTTCAAGGCCGCCAGGACCTCCTATCCGTTGCTCGAACTAATCGCCGGGTTCTTCTCCGACGTCGGATACCGACGACAACCGTGCCTCTCGTATACGCGCTCGTTCACATCGGAACGGTCCTGGCTCCCAGTTGGATGTCGTCGTCGCCGTCGTCGTCATCCGACTACAAACGTGGTTCTCTGTTCTTCCGAGGTAACTCGAAACGGCGACACGTTTGTCGGTGTGCGCAGGCTCGTGCCGGTCGTCGTTGTCGCGGGCCGCGGGTTAAGCGGGCGACGACGGAGATCGGAGCGTCGACGAAACGCTAGAGCTCATATCTTCGTGCTCCTGTCATCGACCTGTCCTGTTTTCTGTTTCCTGGCCGTCAGCTATCCTCCTGGCTCTCGTTCGTCGATGGATATGTCGTCGTCGTCGTCGTCGTCTGGTAGGCCGCGCTCGCCTTGGATATGTCTTGGGCCTGCCCCCTCTCGAGTGTCACATCCAAGGGCGCTGCTAAGACACAAAGGGAACACAACCGGAGGGAACGTCAGAAGAGGGAAAGATTCCTTCCGTAGAAGATAGCGATGCTCCGAGTGGGACAATCGGAGGGAGGAAGCGAGAGAAAGCGGGAGAGACTCGAGAAACTTGGTATACGCGGAAACACTCCATCGACAGACACCGGCTTCGCTGGGAGACTGGCAAAGGGAACGGGGAACAGGGTCTGTCACATGCACGCCCGCTGACATCTCCCAAGCCAGCAAACAGGCCATAGGCACGCTCATCGAGTCGGTCTCAAGGGAATCTGTCCAAAATGACTGGCAACGCGCGTCGATGGCGCACACCGACGATCAGCCACGTTGCTGAACGTGTGTCGATACACGGGAGAAGCTACACGCCCCTCAAGGCGTAGACACACGGGAACCAACGAGCGGGGCGGCGGCGGCACGCAATTCGGTATACGCTTGTGCTCCGCTGCGCTGCGCTGAGGGCCTACAGACGTAAGGCCGACTTCACCTGACCGTCTTGTCATCGACCGACGTACGTCAGTCAGAACGGAGGATCTGAAGGGAGCCTAGCATGCGGCAGTGGGAGAGGAATACGTTAATGGACCACAGACCGCGGAGTTCGCTACAGGTCAGACATTGGCCTGACCCAGAGCGGCGTCTGCGACGAACAGCTCGACGTCGAGCCCTTATGACAGC
>MNPL01013532.1:56062-90395 GCA_002081605.1 Tropilaelaps mercedesae | reverse complement strand
ATATATATATATATATATATATATATATATATAACGTTTACATTACATACGACATTAGTTGAAATTTGTTAAAACCAATACGCGCTTTGGAAATGCATCACAACGAAATAAAAAGAAGCTTTTCTGGAAATGTATTAAATTTTTGACTGGAACTGGATGGAATCCCATTAAGTCATACCTAATACTATACGAAATCCCTCTTTACTAATTGACTAGCTCGTTATTTTTCTTTCTCACCGGAGCATTGGAGAAAAGCGATCTGATTGTGTTTACAACGAAATAAATTTACGTCATCTTTCCAATAATATAGGTCACCGATTTTGGGGACACATTTTGTGCGTAACCAATATCACAGGGAGATTATGACGTAATGTCGAAAATAAATATGTAGGTATACGTCTTCTTATAAATGGATGAGGCAATGTGAAATTCGTACCGTGGACGTTAAACGTTAGTAAAGCTCAGTCCTGAAGAGGTTCATCAGTATGCAATACAAATACTTCAGGTGTTACCAGGAGGCCACAACTAGTGACCGACTTCTTTGAGTTTATATGGAAAGAATTTTGGTTATAATTCTGGACGCGCGAGGCAATACACTGGTTTATTTATGTATCTGATCTCAAAATGAATTTTTCAAATTTACCATGTTATTTAAATACTAATCTATCATAAAAAGAGTATGCTCAGACCTTCTCAGCGCTTGTAAACCATCAAAGCCACCTTTGAGCGTCAAGCTTTTAAGAAGCACACAATGTATAATTCGAATATTACCATGGCTTTTAGCCAACCAGTTAGCCAGTTAAAAGCCAGAATATGCGTGTAATTACAAAAGAAAATGACGTTTAAGCCACGCCAAGCCTTGATGTGCCTCAGTCAGCGGTTTCTTAATAGAAGGACTATATTATAGTGCGCACCGAGGAACCTTACGCCTGCTTTCTTCTGCGCTAAGCTCCAATTTGTCGTATTGCTTCTGAAGGGGTTCAACGCGTTCTCAGCGATCTGGTTCACTTACGTTGGCTTCTTTGGTAGACTGATAACTTAGGATCGTCCTTTCACCTCGAGAACATTATGCGTCCCAAAGTATTTCATTCGTAGTAAAGGTGCTTCTTACTTGACCTGCAAACCCTCAACCGGCACTGACCGATTCCGTTTCGTAGGAATGCATTGTTCGGTTGGAACGTTCTCGTCTTTGAGATTGGAGACCATCGGCGAGCCAAAAATCTCCCTAAAGCATCCATCAGCGACTAATATTTAGTAAAAGCAAACCTTAACATAGCCGATATATACCCACGTAGGCCCGCGGTAACTTAATTCAACGCCCATCTTTTAGGACAGTTGTTTATAAAAGAAAACGACGAATTGAGATATTTATATGGACAAGGTGTTCAAAGAGTGAGATAGCTCTAACGGGTTACAGTGGAACAAAAACTTTTATCAACAAACTTTACTGACAAAATAGATGGTTTTATATATATTCGAAATTTAAGTGTAAGTCAGGTACCTCTGTCTAGAACGTTTTTATGAATTTTGAAAATCTGAAAGCCCCAACGTTAGGGTATCAGCTTGGTGCAAGGATGTTCTACGTGCCTGTGCTTTTAGTTATTGGAATAGGCGTTCGCTGTACTAAATATGCTTAAAGATTGGTCGTTCTTCAGACATATGTATCAACGCATGGTTCCCCATTGTAACCGATGATCTCAAATGCGTACAGACTGAAATAAAGCAAACGTACCTGGCGAGCGCTCTTGTTGTTGCCAGCCGCTCGTATCTGGTTGGCAATCCAAAAAATGGTTGACCAATAAATCGTACTCGTGGTAAATCCGAAAGAAAACCCAAATGCAACTTCGCAGTTGTGTGCTCTTATTATTGCATATATCAAGCTGAGAAACGGTAATGACACACGTTTCATACTGCTACGCATACAAAATGATTAAAAAATATATCCCTAACATTTATAGATGAAAATGAATCATTTTAAATTTTAAGTGATGAAAAACGATTTAGCCTAGCACTTAGTCGTAACGCGTTATCGTTCCTTTTCGTCGGTATTACGTCAACCGGGCATGTCATGAACCTAGCGCAGTGTGCGCATGAGCAGGACTCGAGCGTTTATACAACCCTTAGTTAGCCTTGCACGTTTTTCGTCCAAAAGTCCTACCTGGTTATTTCGCTAAATTTTCCATTTCTAATTACACAAGCTATTGCAAAGTTGTTCGCTCTTCACGGAAGACATTCTCGAACTAAATTCTCGCCAAATGTGCTCAATCGAATTCAGGTTAAATATTATTATTTCAACAGCTGTCGTAAATTAAATTACCTTCGTGACTTTCGCTAAGACGAAGCCAATCTTGAGGCGACGCCTTAAACTGCTCTGCTCACTGGAGCTGGCTGTATACAGCGCGCATGAATCTCCTTCTTCTATGTTGGCTTGAGGCCCCACTGGTGCCGGCCGTCGGCTCCATCCAACGACCCAAGATGCTGAAATAGCCGGTTTTCGCATTTCTGCAACGCGAATGCGACAACAAGTTTGGGAGAACTAAAAAATACTACATAGTTTAAGATTACACTAACTAAAAAATGCGATCTTAATGTCTACCGTCGGACCTCTGATACATTTTACACTAATATACGGGTTTTCTTTTTGGTAGCGGCATGCTGAACAAAGGGGTAGGTTAGATGTGCCAAGACGGCTAAATAATCGTATAAACAGTTCCGGTCAATGCCCCAAGTTATTTTAAAGTCGGTCTGGCGTTTAGTCAGTAAGAGCCTGACACTACCAGGCATATACTCAGATGTGAGACTTGGTGTCTATGAGGATTGCCCTTAACCTCTGGAAAAAAATATAAGTCACGACGACAATGATCTACCTTCTCGTAGTTCGCACAATACTTTTTCCAAATTGTTTAAACAAGAGGGTTACTTCTTCGATCCACCCCAACAAATTACCCCAGTTGAGGTTCTCCAGAGCAGAAGAATACACAACATGGAGTGATACGTGCAGGATACAACTTAGTAATACAAAAGAGCCAGACGATTCTCGAACTAGCTAATTCCGCGTTGCGCCTTCCAATACGCAAATAATGGTTTCTCAGCCAGAATCTAAAAGATCACGGAGCTCGATGTTATCATACACACAATGTCACCATTGTTATTATCTAACCTCTTATCTCCCTCCTGACACCCTCCCCCAGGTGCTACTTGTAATTGGAACAACTATCAATAGAATTTTAGCGCTTGGCAGATTACGGCGGATACCAATTAGTGCAAGGGGCTACTGTGCAAAAAGTCAAACCATTTTTCAACAAAAAAAATCATATCCTTGTAACTTAATTATTTAAAAATTAAAGGTTAGATGCCGGAAAGCATGCCCTTGATGAAACTAGAAGTCAACGCTGTTAATGACAGAAGCTTCGCAAGTTTTCGATTGGGGCAGCAAATGGCCAATCAAACTCCTTTTAAAACCAAGTGTGTGCCGTTTTTTTTTTATTAAGGTTAACCACCAGTCAACATTTAATGTCCACGATACCGGTTTTTCGCATTATTTGGTAAGACGGATTCCATAAATGTAAATTAACTTTTTTGTGGCCAATTAGTGCAATATTTTTAGTGCGAGAACTTGATATTTTAGAAACAGTATTCTGCCATGATATTTTTACTCCACAGATAGTGTAAACGAAATAAAAAATTTTTAGGTGGTCACCCACTGCACCAATGAGCGTCAACGCCCCATAGAATTATAACAGCCCACGTATATGACAAATACACCGGCATTTTCATTAAAACTGACTGTCTGCATGCCAGAAGCTCGAAGGGAGTCGTGGGTGCGTTAACTACAGTTGCTCGAGTCAAAAACTTTATTCTGATTGACTTTTTTCGACAAAACCTTTAAAATGGTCTCTCTTGTTCTTTATCGTAGTGCTTCCAGTTATGTTTCGAGCTTACAGGAAAAAACTTAGCCAGAGTAAGCATAGAACAGGCCATCATAAGAGCAGCTTTTTAGTTGAAAGCTGCTTGCCTAACTGCTTAACTAACTGGTAACGGTAGGCGTAACTTGAGGCCAAAGTTAACGCGTTTGATAAGGTTTTAATAAAACTGCTGCGAACGTTGATGATTCTTGGTAGATTAAGAGGAAGATCGTTCCCTCCCGCTACTCTTTCGCTGTAATCTGCCGAAGCTCAAAATATTAGTACTGATGACTGCGCTCGGTTGTCCTTATCACGACGGCTGTCATCCCTTACTAAATTTCTGCTACGTTTCCTCTGCTGTGTTTTCTCAGTTGGTTCCGCCGCTGGTAAAGAAGACTTAAACCGCGCGATGCAAGCTAGACTGCATTACTACAGAGTTTGCGCGTCTATAGCTAACCGTTTTGCTAATTCATAGTCCTCAAGGTAATTTAAAACACTGGCTCTACACTAACAATTTATGAAAAGGCAGGTCGTCGTAATGCTATCACAGGCCGTCAATTTATATTAGGGCCATTCCAGCCACACGACTCGGCTAGCATTTTGTAAGCGAGTTCGGGTCTCACAATATTCAACACATGGCGCCGCCAAGCCATTTCTGGCTTATATTCTGACATCTAAGCTTAAATCGGAAACCCTATGGCTCAGGTCGGATCTTCACACGGTATCGTCACCCAGGAAGACAAGCTCGGCAAGATGTTAGCAGAGAAAGACTGCATCCATTGCCAGCCAACCTAATGCTTAGAAGCCAGTGCAGTTCGGGATCTTAACGACTCGCTGTGCTTTAGCATTGAGCCAGTTGCTTAGCACATAGGAAAAGACAATGCTATGACTGACAAAGCCGCTTTCGCTTTAAAGTTTAATATCATCAGTTAAAATATCCATACACTTCTACGTGTTGCTGGAGAGCGTGGATTAAAGCAAATTATGCAATCAGACTCCAATCCGAAACACGTAGAATGAACCACAAATTAGCCAGTTACAATCTAGCTATCGACACCGTGGCCGAATATTTTTTTGCAGGGTTGCCTGTGTACGTCCATGCTCTTTGTAAACCTCTTGTTTACCGTATCGAATAAAAATTTACGATGAAAGTGCATTTGCATTCTTGTTCAGCCAACATTTTACAGTTAACAACTTAGCTAAGAATCACCAACTGCCAGAACCGTAGAGCAGGCTTGGATGTCGTCACGACTGTCCCATTATAATGTAACGGTGAAATGTTTGCGCGTGAAAAGCATCCAACGAAATGCTTTATCTTTATTTTTAAATGCACATCACTACATGCAGGGCAACTGAAAAGAAAGCCTAATTCTTTCAAAAAATACCCGAAATCGGCAGCGCAATGAATTCAAAACCTCTACAAACGCCCAGCCGTCCTCCGAATTCAATGTGATGTACTGTTCTACCAGCAGAATTTAAAAGGTTGGACTGGTTATTAAAACAGTTTTTGTTACTTACCCATCTTTTCTGATGCGCCGTTGAGGTCCATACATTGAGTTTTAAAAAGTGAAAAAGATCAATTGGACTGGCATTTGTGCGTACACAACAAATGCCTTTAGCAGTGTATTAAGTGTGACGCGGCGTCAGTAAACGTATGAAAAGGCTTAGATCGCCGCTTTACGAGTTTTGCGGATTCTTATTTTGTCGTTCTGCGGATTTGCATCACCTCGACAGAGATTAAATGGAGAAGTACTATGCGTTTAATACATCTGCGAATAAAATCCTACAACCGAGCCACAAGCACCTAGATTTAGAGATAACCACTATAGCATTATGCACCGGTACATACCGCTACTATTATCCAGCAATCCGCCACTATTCACTTAAGAGAGAACTGCAGGAAAGCAAATCGGTGCCACATACATGGTGACTCCTTCTGTCAAACACAACCACCATTTTAACGATGAAAGTATTTAGGTTCCCACACATTAGAAGATTATGTTTAAGCCGTAGATATAAACAACTTTGGATAAAATACAACAAATGAGAGCTTAACCCTGTCTAATTTTTGACTGGTCTTGCGTAATTGGCCATGATTTTAAAAAATGTTGATTGAAATGGCCCTAAGCACATGACTGTTCTTGATGTAAAACATGCCTATGGTGCCTATATTGTTTGGGGGCTTCAAAAAAAGACTTCGCTACACACATATTCTTATACGATAGCTGTCGGCAGCATTACTATTGGATGCCAACCTTGAGCCCATACGCTCTTGCCTATACATGTCAATATACATACATATAGAGAGACGAACGACGCGGCCCTACCGACCCAAATGTCTCTACAGAAATTAGGTGCGCTAAGGCGCACAAACCGCTCGACCGCAGCGACATCAGACATCTTAGTTTTAATCGATTTGTATTGAATACGAATCAAAATAAACAACTATTACGCCCAATTGGGCGTACGTGCATCCGATTAAACAGAGAGTTCTAACGAAAAGGAACTAGAGCAACGCTAAACTCACGCCGTCCATACATGGTACACGAGCACACACGTACGCATCATTTTAAACTAAAATCAATCACTATTCTGCGTACCATGTCCCGCTACTGAAGAAAGCCATGCTTGACTCCGATATTGGACACTACATTGCCATATAATAATTACCATATTAATATCTGTGGCTATTTTCCTCGTTGTCAGCCAACATGCTTATAGTCCCGGTCATTGCTGTAATATTAAATAGTCACTCTAAAATGGCCCAATCGGACTATTAAGCCCATAAATTTTCAGTGTAAGAATGGTCTTGCAGTAAAATTGTGTGACACATTCAGAAATCTCGAAGAAGGTTAATGTATAGCAAACATGAAATTAAATAAACAACTATCTATACCTTCTTAAACACAATAATGACACCATCAATATTGTGTCAATGCGTGTTACTCTAATGGATTATAAAATCGAGTGACACCGTCTTTAGTACTACTAACACTGCACACCGCTTTTGGCTTGAAACAGATCCCGAAATCCAACACTTTTATGAATGCAATTTTTCCTTAACATCGTCTCTTTACCTCAACGTAGTTATTTGACCCGGTTTGAGTACGTCACGAAGTCATCAAGTATATGAAAGGGATGCCCCATCAGCTTTGGAAGTCCAATAGGTCAGGTAGTGCAACAGTACCTAACCAGTGTCTCGCATTTGAATAGATAATGACGACATTTCAAGTAAAGTTCAAGATGTTAAACGCAAGAGAGCGGACGGTAAATTGAAATTGTCTTCAGCCGACATCCTATTATGTCACCAAATACACCTCAAACAGCTCGTATAAGTGAACACTTAATACATCAATTTCTCTGAGATCAAAGGAACAGGGGTAGAATTCCAGCATACGTCTCCAAACTGAAATTACTAATTGAGTACTATACATAAAACAGACTCACTCCATTTGAATTGTCTATATATGTCTCAGTCTTCAAAAATTTCTTTGTACCATGCTATGAACACCGTGCCAAATATTCTAGCGACAGGTAGTCCTTCAAATGTTAACGAAAAAACGACATACTTTTAGACATAACTTTAACAACTAGATGTAGTTGTACGGTCGTTGTAGTACACCTTTATTTCCAGTGTATTTCGATATATGATCCAAAAAATCATATCTTATGCAAAGCAGCATTAAAATTGATATTAACGATGATTAGTTTATTAACATTTTTTGTATGGTAGAATACATCTGTTACATCGTATACATTGTTCTCGGCGTATAATGGGCGGATAGGAGATTAGTAATTCATAGACTGTGCAGAGTAAATTTAGTTCAAAAACAAGCTTGAAACGTTCAACTTTTGTCGTGTTGCTCTCAAGTTTAATCCGCTATCGTTATAATGCAGAGATTTTCGACTCAGTAATTGTAATAAAATATCAATAATAAAGTGGTACCGTCGTTTCGTCAAATACTCTAGATAAGCGTACAAAGCTCATATAAGAAAGAGGTCTCAATGGCTTTAAAGCTATGGGGCACGAAATCAAACTTGTTGAGTGACACAGACCTTGTGTGTCAACTGATTATGTATGTTCCATGCGTGAAAATGGTGGTAATAATAACAATAACTAGTTTAACATCTCGATAATAAAACCACATATCATATCTAGCATAGAGGTGTTTTTTTGTATAAATGGACAGTCAGGGAATTACTAATTTAGAGAGAACATAAGGGTACCAGTATCTAATTTTCTAAATAGCTCTGGGCCTATTCGACATCCTGCCTCTCTGTATTGCAATGTTGATTCACTCGACTCAACGGAAATAATACCAGGTTAACCAGAAAGTAAACAAATTCCGTTCGTAAGGTGAGCAGCAGTTAGCAATCACGAATTTAACATAAACAACACTTAATTGCTAAATTTCATTACAACTTAGCACCAATGAAAATGGTACGACCATGATGTTTACAATTAGCTCGTGTATTTGATACTTTGTGATTGTGAGGAAAAGCAGCTGTATTCAACAATACAACATAAAGATGAATATGATTAAATTAATCATTAGAATGTTTAGAAAAATGATTTAGATTTTATAGTCTAGATAGTACGTGAAGAGCTATTAATGCAACACAGAAATATTAAAAATAACACCAGTGAAAAATCCTCCTCAGTAGCTGCATCTACACCTCACTCCGTCAAGCCGAAAAGCATAAAAAAGCGGTGCCCGTAAGAAAATATGTTTAGCTGCCGGAAGATAGCCGTAATTAGAATTTTACTGTTAGAAGGTAACCCATACGGCGCCTCTATGATCCAAGTTAAACTATGAGGAAAAATTCGTATAGACCAAAAAAGGGGAGGACTTCACCACCACTTTCGAGTCATATCTATTCACCAATAATTAAGGACGAAGTTAAGGATGAATTCACGAGTTTCAAGTGACGGATGTGCCGATCGATAAATGTACAACATGCTCTATTCCGTGTTTAACATCTATAATGTAAAAAGATCTCATCCGTGAATAGGCAAGGAACGGTTACATTGAAATATACATTAGGCTAATTATACGAGAGTAATTCGTTGTTTTCATTAGTACTAACGATGATAACTACCCTTCCTCCAACTTTCGTGTACTGGCTAAGTAATTGACAAAAGAAACCATTTTTACACGTTGCAGCCAATGTTCCTAGCCTTATATAAAGTAATGCTTTCGCGTTAAGTGTTGTCTCAAACGAGATCTTTTGTCTTTGCGGTTTTTTCAGCCGTCTATGCAACTGTTTGTGTTAGGTACTACAACTACACTTAAAGCCTCGCTTCGTAGTTGAGCTTGTATAAGCCAACTCCATCGCCTTACAAGCGTTTAATGGGAGTCCGGGTAAGCATCGTGAGAAATTGGTTGATCTGCAAATAAGAATAAAGTACATTTATTTGCTCATGTTTGTGTTGTTAATTCCGTTGAATTTGTCGTTGAATTGTTTAGTTGTAATGGAAATGTTTCTGATGGTGATGTGAATGGGAAGTTTAACTAACCAATTAGTGTGCCTCAAAAGAGGGGGGCAGTAATTGAAAACTGGTGCAATTAGTTCATTAATCGTGTTTTTATTTTATGACGATTTTCGTCATGTCTTATGTAAGTAAATTAGCATGCAAATAGAAAGAAAGGATTAATACGATCGGTGTAAGGCATAGTTGTAGTAAAACACACGATAAGATAAATGTTAGCTAACATACTTGCGTGAGCTCTGAGTGCAGTAAGCCTATTTTGCTGTTGGCGAGTTGAATTCTCTGCACCAGCACATCTGTTACTTCGGGTGGCTGTCCCGTGCGAATGCATTCGGCCAACGTCTTTTGGTCAAGAGTAGATACTTCCTCAAATTTGTCTTTGGCTTGCTTGGTCTTCTTGAGGAATAAGCCCACCATATCGCGTTGGACAGTCTCAGCTGTTTTTTCATCCCAGAAAATGGCTCTATATTGCCCTACCTGTCCAAGAAGCTGCTGAGCAACATAAAGCATGGGCGGCGGCCTAACAATTGCCGCAACACCTGGTGGCCCCTGGGATCCATGGGCACCTGGAGGGGCGTCTTTTTCTCTCTGATATTCCTCCCATGCTACGCGTCGGTCCTCCTGGGAAAGGTCGTCCTCAAGGTTTTGCAACATTTGCTGATGTTCGTGCACCTTGACGATATTATCTTTGTGTCGAAGGATCAATTCGGCCAAGAGACAATCCTGAAATGGCACAGTCGACTCACTTACAGAAAACTCGGTATGGATTGGTCGAAATACAAATCTCGTCTCCTTCCTACACGTCGGCACCACTTCCGGTTAGTGATCTCAAATTGGTGAGCGTAGAAATGAACCACGAGACTGCACAGTTTCGGTGAACACAAACTTGTCGATATACTCAAGCTTATCTTTCTGGCACCATGGTATCACAGCGACGCTGTTGTAAGATGGCTTTATATTTTTAAACTGAAGCAATCTTACACGAGGGATGACAATAATGTGATGTGGGTTTCTATCCGCAAGTCGTCCCGCTGCTAACCCAGCCGCGTTCTCACATTGACATCGACTACTCGAATTGACTGATAATTCAAAACCTTTGTACCCATATGAACGACGGCAATATGATGGACAACTACGAACGGTGATCTGTCACTCATGGCGGATCCAGTTCGGAAGAATCAGACCTACTTTTAGTTCATGACGTGTTCGTGGGGGTTTTATACAATGAATGTTTAATGGATCGAAAAATTCACCTTTGGTACATGGGGCACAACCTTCTCAGCTTCCTCGTATCGCGTGAACTTATAGAGATCTCGCACATCTTCGTGTGTGAAATGACGCTCCATGTTCGAGTCGTCTAGCACTCGGTGACCCGTACTCTCTTTGAGTATGTTTCGAGCGTAAATTTTTTCTTCCATAGTTCCAAGCGAGACGAAGCGATAAATGTAGACTGGCTTCAGCTGTCCGATACGATAGATCCTGTGATGGCACGAAAAAACATTATTGGAACGAGTACGATTCAGCTTTACAGCTACCCGCTCCATATAATCCAGCTTACACACGTACGTGACACAAACTGTTTCAGAGGCTCATGCTGGGCAAGCGGCCGCCATACTTAGTCGTGGCGACTTCGTCTATGGATACAAATACGATTGCCTACCTGTACACCGCCTGGTTATCGTCCGACGGGTTCCAGCTCGTATCGAGAAGCACCATCCGATTGGCCCCAGTCAGCGTGGAACCCAGCTTACCCGCGTTGGTACTGACTAAAAATAATCGCGCTCTAGCCTGATTGGGATCATTAAATAGGCCGAAAAACCTCTGCCGATCTTCCGCGTTTGTCGAACCGTCCATGCGGAAGAAATCCAGGTCCTTAATCCAGCCATGCACTCCGATCTTATTCTCGTGCATCAGCTTTAACAGGTATTCGATGAGGTCCAGTGCACTAAGCTGCGTACAGAATACGACCAGCTTGTCGCCGATGAGTGCGCACTGCTGGATGATATCAAACAAAATGAACAGCTTGGGGCCAAGAGCAATATCGTCAAGATCCTTGCCTTCAAGGTGCGGCTTATACCAGTCCTTGTGGCTGAGCTGTGCGTCCAGTTCGGGCGTAATCGAGTCGAAGGTGAGCATATCAGATACAGTAGCCGCCGTTTGTTTCTTCGAGCAGGTTTTTTGAGGCATAGTTAGCAATTTCGGGTGCGTCCACGTTGATCGTAACAGCACATAATCTTGCAGGAGACGCCGAAAGGTAGGTCCACTGGTGCCAGCCTGATCTTCGGCGAGCTTAATAAGCATGCCGAGAAACTCGCTGTAAAGTCGCTCTTGCAGTGGTGATAGGCGAATCGTGATAACATAGTCCTGTCGAGGAGGTAAGATGCTCGCCAAGACTGACGTGTCCCTTCTAAACAGACGCGGACAAAAGACAGCTTGCATTACTGCTAATTATCATCGAATATAATCTCGTTTAATGGATTTTAGTGTAGGCTGTTCGTGTGAAACTCGATAGCACACAAAGACATGGACACAGATAGACAGACAAAAATACGGGAGAGAATCATACGATTCATTAGTTACTCGAGAAAATAAATTGCCGAAAATGAGAGGGTAAATGCCTAGACTTCATAGTTCTCTTAGCGTTCTTCAGCGTTAGGATAGCACCCAAGGAGTAGATCGTAGAAGAATAGTGCCTACCTTTGAACAACGTTGTTGAGCAGCTGGTTGAGAACGCTGGCTCGTCTACGCATCTTGCGAATGTCTTCTGAAGTTGAGTTTTTGTACTGGCCGTTAATGATAGGATTTTCGAAACGATTCTTGAATTCTGTCTTCGTTCCGAGTAGATCGGGCGCAACGAGAGATACCATGGTGTAGTACTCCGTAAGGTTGTTTTGTAACGGAGTACCGGTAAGAAGGATTTTTCGTCGAGTATCCATCATCTGGACGATTTGGGTCACCTGCGTGTCGCTCTTCTTGAGAGTATGTCCCTCGTCTACAACAACCACAGACGCACCGGGATGACCTTCGGCGTTTGGAGTATCGATATTGTCATGTGGGGAATAAAACAAAAATAAAGAAGGTAAGGTGTGGAAACTCCAACATCACCAAAGGCATGTATAGCTAGAACTGTAAGCAGTTACTACATTGTGATTTGAAAAACGAAAAAACTGTCATATATTAACAGTTTTTTTCCAATTGAATTGAGTGAAAGCACCTCCAAGAAAGAAACAGGTATGTAGATTAAGATCTTACAAAGAAAATTCTTGAACTTTTGAAGAATGACCGCGTTATGTTTGACGCGTTTCGTGAGGCTCTTGTTTGCCGCACTAATGTCCTTCTTCCGCTGATGCTTCCTTTGTCCTGCTTCAGTTTCTCCGCCAAGTAAAGCAGTGAGCAGGCTCGGTGTGATAAGTAGAACGCCGCCTGAACGGGCCCACTTGCTTAATAGGGATACGCGTAAACTCGAGTCCTTCTCATTGTGCAGGTTGTACAGCTAAGATATAGCGAAACGGTTGCTATTGTAATTGCTACCAAGGGAAAAGCGTTGCACAGATGAACTTAAGGATTAACGCATACGGATTCGTGGACATAGAATTTTATCCAAAACTCAACAATGGTTTAAAACAAAATACATCACATTGTGCGAATTTTGAACAAGCGAAAATTCTAAACTTTCAAAGATTTCAGTTTTCTGAATGAACCTCTACGTAGGGCTCGTCTTTCTCTCTGGATAGCCCTAGCATAAACTTTCCCTAGCATAGGCTTTCCCTAGCATAGAACTATAAACCAATAGATCCTTCGCCCCGGTTTCCTGGTTCATTCGTGTCAGAACTACTCTATTTTTATTCACTAAATTGTTTCACATATTCTGAGAGAAAACTTTCATGTATTCCTACCATAAATTTTTCCTTGATCGTGTTGTCCCGACCCACCCATTGGTGCACTTCGCAGCGCCAAGCGTTAATCACATTGAGCGGACAAACGATTAGGATTGTTTTGAAATATTCCTTCAGTAGTTGATGGGTTAGCAGCGTATGCATAAGGCAAATTACTTGAAATGTTTTCCCAAGACCTGTGAAGAGCAAATCGTTACAATCAGTCCGATAGACAAATTTAATACACGTCGTATATAATCAGAGATGATTCGTTTCACCCGCTGAACCAATTGCGTTCGATTGGTAATCCTAGAACAAAATTTTCGCTTGTAATTATCTTACACATAAAGAAAAATTTAAACGCGTCACTTTTTCTTTGTATGGTAGTCTTTTGAATCGAATTTAAGTTTGCTGTACGTTTCGTATATCTTTTGCCTCCGCCACCTTTCCCACTAGATAAGCTATAGCGTAGAAAGGTCTTTATGAACTCTTCCGATGTTTTCTTTCTTTCACCTACACACACGCCGAAAACATGTACGTGTTACTTTGCGAAAACCAACTAATTCACCATTCAGTCCCTCTACCATCGTTCATTCGTTCAACGTAGTTGTTCAGCAGCTAAATAGCACATAGCGACTCTCTCCCAAAGCGTACTTCGTCTTGTGCGTCTTCGTGCAGCACCTTTTCCTCTGTCAATCAATTCATCGCTATACAGCGCAACAAGCACTTACCCATACAGTGCGCTAGAATAGCTCCTGTACCCTCCCATTTAGTTTTCAGCCGGGCCACAGTTTCGATGAGATTACCGTACAAAAACTTGATACCATCTCGCTGGTGACTCTTAAGACGACGAGCTAAGCTCGTGTGGACTTCAACGAGCGGCTCCTTTGTTTCCAGATCGTATTCTAGGACGCATTTGCCGACGTCTGGGCCGGCATCCTCAGTACTCTGCTCAAACTGGTTGTATTTCTTTTGCAACTCTTCAATACGCTGACGACGCTCGCGTTCAACAAAGTTGGCTTCACGAGTAGACAGCGACAATTTGTTCTCGTCCATCACTTCACGAATGTTGCGTCTCCCCGCATTTATTCCGCTGGGTGTGGGGATCTCTTCCTTTGGCCGTATACCATTCGGCGTTGAAGGCGGATCTAGAACTTGAGTACATTGGGAGCTTTCCTCGTCGCTTGAAATTACAAACGGGTCAAGTTCTTCCTGAAATTCATAAACTACTATTAATAAACGTGTTTGTTCTGAGTGACAGTCCGGCTTTTTTGTTGAAATAGGGCTTGAATAATAAAGCCAGTGTTACGGCGAATTGGACCACGACTATTGATTCTATTGTGTGACTACGACTTTCAAAAATGATATGAAGGTTGTAGGTTACATCTATATGTAGTTACTTTTGTTAGGGATACCGCTAGACCAGCAGAACCGCTGCAAAAGTAAAAAGATCAAAGCAAGTTGCGCCGCATAATAAAATTTACTCTCAAGCTGATATTTACTCTTCTAAAGTTTACTTCTATGACGAGGTCAACAGGCTACTGTTGAAATCGTCCAAAATTTCCGCCCGTATAAATTGGCGCAACAATTTGGCTGCTGTGTAGGTTTCTGACAAGTATGGCGCGGCAAGCAGTGTCATTAGAAAATATAAGGCATTGCAAAGATTTACCTTGATTATCTGTTTTGCGAACTTTTTAGGTGACACGAAACGCTCGATGCTCGTCTGCTTCCGCAATGTGCTCTGTTTTGATACGATGACATCATCATCCTCATCGGAATCCAGCAGAACGATGTGCTCCGGTTCGTTCTTTTTAGCCACAGTAGAGATATTGCCTGTGCCGCTCGATGAAGAGTTTGCTTTACCACGAGCAATGCTTGCGCTGGAGCAAAAGCGTTTACCTGCTTCAGACGGGGAGGAACTCGTGGGTCTGACAGGTGAAAGCTCGAACTCTTTTTCAGAGCTGACTCGTGCTTTTTTCCGATCGCCGCCGCTGGACTCTTCATCCGTCAAACTAATCTATAATTTACATAAGCAATTGGATAACACAATGGATAAAATTACGCTAATTTATCGCTTACGCCATTGAAAGGAACATATGATTTAGTGAAAACGTACATCGATGGTGTTATTGAATAGGTTCAGTTTGGCTTCACCAACTGCGGGCTACTGCTACTAGTTTGTATTATAAAAAAGCAAATAGAGTAAATAGTTAAATTCAGTTTACCGTAACGCTTTAAAAATGGTTGTGTTTCCAAGAAAGGGGAACTATTTCAGAATGTAATTGTCCACTTTATGAACGAATCAGCGAAAAACAATACTGCTTTGGTTAGGGCACTAGAATGGGTTTCAACTCAGAAGACGCAACAAGCCGTCGGCAACACGTTTCCGCAAGTAGAAACGCGTCACTTGCCCATTTACATTTGCGTGACGTATTCCTAACTCAAGATCACACTAATGCCAACGAGATAAATTATTTCTACATAAACTACGTTTGTGACCGACGTTTCACTAACCAACCGCCGTTTAAGAGAGAATCGCGGTCGGCTTCTTTTTTGTGCTGTTGCCGGGTCCGCGTCCCTACAGTCGTCACTGCTGCTGCTTGCCCCGTCGTCATCTACTCGCTCTGCTACAGGTATGCTCGACACGGATCTTTTCTGCAAAATCTTTTTTTTCTGCCCGCTGAGAGCCTCGCCATCGTCCAGGTCTGTTTCGCGCTCCCTATCGTTCTCAGCGTCCCGCTCGTCAACGCCTCGAACTGCGGATTCTGCGCCCGCCTCCCGATCGACGCCTCCAATAGACGAGCCACCGCTACGAGCATCCGCACCCTGTGAGGCTCCACCCCCGTCGCTATCATCCTCGTCGGTACAAACGTCAAAAGCGTTGTCGTTGTCGATGTCGCTGATTGAATCGGACAAGCCATCGCAATCTGAGTGGACAATAATCGGTTCAAGAACGCGAGGCTGCTGTGAACCGGCGTCAGCGCAATGGCCCGTCTCGCTTTTCTCCTCTTCCTCCTCCTCCTCCTCCGAGGAGGAAGCAAACGGATGTAGCCTTCGCCACGTGGAAGACTTCGCTATTTTGCCCTGGCTGTCGTTTGTTTTCGGCTTAGCTTCGCTGCTTGCCGCTATCCTGCTGGTTCCCGCCTGCTGGCTGCTTTCGTCTGGAGGGGAATGATGGAAACGGCTAGTACAATTCACTCTAATTTGCTAGTAGTTCGAAATTCAGCATGCTGCTGACCCCCCGGGCAGCTTTTTTGTTTAAATCCTGAGTAGTAACGCTTGTAATAGTTCGACATGCGTATATATTACATGCGCTTGAATCCTGAAAGTATGTAATGACGACTCGACCTTTTCAAAACGAGAAGTCATACCCTGGTGATGGACCACTCTTCGCCGCTGAATGCCAGCCAGAAGTGTGTTTAGCGTGCGCTCCTCGTCACTCTCAGCCTCCGATGTGCGTTTGTCCATTGTTTTAGCAAGTGAAGTTAACACTCTCTGTTTGCTATATTTTTTGTTCGGTATCACCGGAAGATCGACGGTGGCATTCGAATCTCGTGAATCGCCGTTATCTTCTACGTTCAGTGGTGACAAAGGGCGTGCAGCGTCGACGACGTTTAATTCAGCACTTTTTTCTGGTGGCGAATCGGGTCTTTCACTGTTTGTACTGACTTCTGCACTGATTTCTTTTTTAGCCGTAGCATTTTGGTCCTCGGCAAGCACCCAGCGTTGATCCTCAGTTGTCGTTGCGGCGTCAATAACATCAAGTGTGCCTTTGACATCCTCTACAATGTCGGTTACTGATCGATCAGACTCAGATGGATTCGGGACGCGATCAAGGGAGGTGACTGTAAGTTGACAAAGTTATTGTATTTCTTTGGGTAAACCAACAGATGAAAAGGTAAATGCATTGGTACCTTAAGACCATATATTGACAACGAAGGAGCAATTTTTGAGAAAGAGATATAGCATCACAACTTCCACACTTTTTACGTCATTGCTGACTGACTTTTCCATGATTCACGTAAAAACGGAGTAAGTCGTCACCTATATTTTGCTCAGAGTTAAAGAGAAGCCGAAAGTCAACTTGATGATTCATTTGGAATACCATTCGTCTTCGGCTAAATGAGTTTTCTTCGATTTTATGTATTCACATATCATTGCGAAACCATACATTCCCATAAAATGCTATTCAACTAACCAACCCGTAAAAAACCATCAATTTTTGTGTCTCCGTTCGCGTCAGATAAATGTATGATTCTTTTGATGCTGTTGGCCAAAAGAAACCGTATGCACAATATCATCGGTCATTTTAACGACCGCTGAATTGGATTGAACTTACTCGATATATTCTCTACAATTAAATTTTCCCGAGTGGAGTCTTTAGAGGCATTAACGGACGGTCCATATGACCCTTCTTGTTGCTGTGTTTGAGGTGCTTGGCGCTGCCTTTGCTCGTGCACCACATCAATCAACCTGGAAAAGAACAGCGAATCGTTAGAAAATCTTCCAACCAATGTTCTCGTGTCGAGATCACGATCTATGCGCTACGCACATTCAGAATATTATTTTTTTGCGAGCAGATTACTTACGACCTCTTGTCATTCACGTTGAGCCGAGGATTGTCACCGGCGGCGACAGTGTCTGGAGATGTCTCACCTATCATCAAAACATTTCATTAGTAGATCTCGATCATGTAGCCGAACACTCCAACGACATGAATATGAGTCCATACAAAGGACGCACAAAGGACGCGAAAAGACAAAGCCCAGTCTACCACTTCGTTGCAACTAGCGGAAACAAAAAGTATTGTATCTAAGCATCTGCTTAAAGACACGTATTGCGTAGAAGTACACGACAGTCGACAAGATCGAAAAAAACATTCTGATGTGAGGGTTAAGCCGCCGAATTAATTATGCCCCCCCTTTATTGTAATGCTAGCGGAAAAATCATCGATAAAATAATGAAGTACCTGTTTATGTTCCGTTCTTTATTTATATTGAAAACTAATATGAACTCACAATAAAACACCGAGGCTGAAGTACGCGGTTTCTAGCTGACATTTGCGCGTAGATGGATTGCATTGAAATTTTGCCGAAAATTTTGGGGGGATGATGAAATAGTTTAAGCCAATTCATTAATCACGGCAAACACGATCAAATGACTTGTTTCATTTTATTAAAGAAACGTCATACCCAAAGTCATTGCTGCTGGTAGTGATCTCCGGTCGTTGACACTATCCGGCGGGATATTCATAAAACGAGGCGCCAACAGAATAAGTTTCTAACAGAGAGTAGGAATGAAAGGTTAAAAATCAAAATCAAAAAGAGACAACTCATTTCCCTTGCTCCACCATGTTACACGAAGATGTTGCGACTGCACATTAATAGGATAAAACAGTCGATAAGATTGAATTTACTTGGATAGATTTATTTACTTAAACCTTTATCGTGTCATCGTCATTGGTTCACCTACCTCGAGCTGATTTATCAAGTTGCTCTGTCCATCCGGGCTAGCCCTATGCAAAGCACAAGCTACGACCACAGACTGCGCACTATTAGCGAGTAGCTCAATTTCTTCCTGCCTTTGATTGCACGAAGGGCTATTTGTACCCGGACTGGTGTGCACTGCCTCTTGATTTACATTTTTGTCATCAGGAGGCATCGAAAGTAGAACAGGCCTCCGCCGTATACGCATGTACTCGGCTATCGTGGCTGCATACAATTGATGAGGCTGTAAATGAGCCGTAACATATACACAATGTATTGATGCTTTTAGTGGTCGCCAAAAGAAAAGGGTGCCTGTTTCCTGAGAAAGAATTTGTGATTCTTATACGCAAAATAGCCTAAATGCGAGTTCTCAGGCTAGAGACCATCCTTAGTTTTGCCTTGGTGTATCTACTCAATAGCTGCGATTTGCGAATTATTCATTGACACGAACAGACTGACGTCTTAAAGTGTATGAATATTTCGGTTCAGGCTGACTGGGAGTTCAAAAAGAGAACAGCTGCATAGATGGCCATAAATGCGAATATTCGCACCAGAATCGACAGTACACAAGGACACTCACACACACGCTCTATTCTGGATGCAAATGTTCCAAGGTTAAACCCAACTTACTCGAATGGTTTGCGCATCACAACGGAAGCACCTCCACTCTCCTTTCTCATCGGCTTTACGGACAAGGTCTATCTGTTCTCGCGTCAGATTTTGACGCAGGCACAACCGACAAACATATTGTCTACACTGCGAGTGGCAGCATCGTGCACCGCCTCGTGGTACGGATGCTGTACAATTTCCTTGTTCCCAGTCTTGAGGAAGCGGCGTGACGCACCACTGACAGCGGTTGCCATCGATTCCATCTGATGACATGTAGACTGCACTCAGTTTTTCCTCGCATTTCTGAAACATAGTCCCAGCCACACGAAACAATGCAAGCTGTTAAACAATAGTTCAATGAACTAGAAAAAAGTACCGAGCTTTTGGTTAATCGTCGTGTACTTTGACAGCCAAATCGGCTTAAATCACTAGTTCCAGTAGTTTACGTAAATATATGAGCTTCACTCATATTATCTAACACTCCTACTGAACATAATTTTTTTCTTACTTTGGCCATCAAGGCTTCCACTGAAAAGGGGTGACATCTTCAAAAAGCCAGACAATAATATCTTACGTTTTTAACTTGAACTTTTGAGCTCCATCAGTACTCTTCTAAAGAAAGGCTTGCTCATGAGAATATAAAGTCAGTGGTCGCCTTTAAAATCGTTCTGCTTGCCCGCGCAGTTATCAATTACTTAAACTTTACTAAGAGTACGTATCCCTATTTGTTCTCTACGATCTTCATTGAATTTATTTGTACGTGCCTAATACAACAATGCTTTTCACATCATTCAGCATCTCACTTGAAAGGAAACACACCCGGCAGACGATTGTGCATAGCGTAGGGTGGACGCGTAATCTTCTCGTATTTAGATGAGACACCCGGGTGCGGCAAGCTGTGCAAACCGCCTGGTGGCGCTCGAGGAAAGCTGGAGTTACTGAGGTCGCCGGCAGGATCGTTGAGGAATACTGCAGAAGAGGAACATAAGCATCTCTGCTAACTCCTTCAACATCTCCTGAGTCAATGCATATAGAAAATTTGTTAGCTTCCACCGGGTAATCTATCGAAACGTGTGTCTGTCTATTAAAATGTTTGTTCTGTTATGTCTACGAGAAGAGCAATCGATGGTGGCGTCGCGGCGACGCGACAGTCCATGATCCGTCAGGTTAATATCGAAGACTCACACGACCAAAGCCTTTTGAAGAAAGGTATTCTAACCAAAAAAGCAGACGACGTAATGTTTCATTTGATAACTTGTCAAGCAGGTGTACGTTAAGAAATAATTTCAAACTTCACAAGTTTCCTTCGTTGGACGACGCCCTCTTACACCTCATACCCACAACCCGTTAAGCGATGTGGGCCAAGTAAAGATTTTTTAACCTCTAGAACTATTAGCATTATTTCCAGTAATTTAAACTATATGGATTTTGCTCCACCAACGGCCACTGAATTGAAGCCAATAGATAACCAGAGCATGGCGTGGCGACTACTAGTTTCACCGGTTAAAGGTTTCCCAAAGCTGCCGTGTTAGATTGTGGCTCAGTACCAGAACGATATAAACGTCATAATTTAATTCTAAAACTAAAAAAATTCTAACCGTTCAGCTGATGCACAGCCTCATCTTCATCTGAAGATGACGACATTTCAATACCTGAAAAGCCGAAATACAATTAATGAGAACCAAGAACTCCTTATGACCACACAGAATTCGAAGCTAGCATCTTCAAGAGTGATATTTGGTTAAACGAAGAGAAAGACTTTTTACTGACTAATGAGTTGTTATTTGCTAAGTAATTCTAGTGCATCAAAGCATTTTATGTTTCTTTCGACTTTTCGCTTAATGCTTTTTGCTTTGGGCTTTTTGCTTAGGCTTTTTGCTTAAGACTTTTTACGTTTAGACTTTTTCCTTTAATGTACACAGAAGAAGGACAAAATTAAGGCAATATTTGCAAATGTCTGTTTCAAATGTCTGCTCTATTTCGATATTAAATATTTAAAATCATGAAGAATGCATCCGGTGTGACATAATAAACCTGGTCAATAAATAACAGTCAAAAATGGTTGAGATCTTTGACACTCTTATAAAATATGACCCACTTCGAATATTGTATGGTCGCTGCATCCTAATACCAGGCAACTCAATTCAGCAGCGTTGAGAACGAGAACTTTTTAGGTGAAACATGATCTGGCCTAACGTAAAGTAAGAAAACAACCACGTGCTGCTCCAATGGTGTAAACCTCTTTTTTGTTATAGCGCGCCACAGTACTCTGTCTGGCTTGTCGAGCACAATATGTTGAATTTTTTCTTAATAGTATGGTAAAAAGTTATTTATTTGAAATACTTTTACATGCTGTAGTCGATACTGAAAGCAGAACCGAAATACTTTGCTACGGATGTGGAAAAGGAAACCTACGTAGCTGTGCCCACTGCCAGGCGGGATACAATGAGGTTCAATTGTAGATCTTCAAAAACTTCCGTGCTCTTGAGCAACCGCTGCGAATAAGACTTTTTACTTGTGCCTTAATGGTTTCTACTATTTTGAATTCATTGCAATTCTATCGTTCTGTGAAGTGAACGGACATGCTCACTATGAATAACATTTTCATTCAAGTATGATTTATTTACAAGTCTAAAACAAGTATATAATCTAAAAGAAGCACCTGATATCAAACATCTGTGTCTGTGTATCATCCTTTTGCAAATGCGGATTTATTTGATCACTTGTCTAATTTCGACACTGACATGAAGTAAAATTGTTAGCTGAAATTATTAAAATAAATTATAGGAAAAAGGTGTAAGCTGTCAAACGATTAAGCGAGACGTACCGTGGAAGTGCGAACAAGCCTTAGCGAGGCACATTTAAACTATATTTCACTTCAGAGCAGGTTATCTCTTCTCCATCTAAACAATGAACAAAATTCAGCACAGCGATAATTAAGCTTCTGGCATTCTAATGTAGCAGCTCGCAGTGGTATAATATTTTCGAATAATAACTATGTTTCGTCTATTATTATAGCTGTTAAATTTGCTTTTCCAGCTCTTAGGAATTTTACTTCATCGAACACTTAGTCACCCGCGTGTTAAAGAACTCTTGTTTGTCAACACTGCTGTCTGCGTTACCCGGGGGAACGCGCCAAAATTAAAGGTGTACAAAACTAGACACTTTTGGAGACCTTCCCTTTTGGAGACGACATGACTACGCAAAGAGTTAAGTGTACAAATTGTCTATGTATAGTGGATTACCAGGCAACCCTGCAATCAGCTGCACAGCAAATCCCATCACCGCCGCTTACATGCCTGTAGCTGAGTTTTCTAATGCCACCTTGCAAAACGATCTCCGTGAAGAGCCGATTTCGTTGGCTCTCTATCATAGGCACATCAAACTTAGAGCGATGATCAATTCATTAGTGTGTTCGAACCCAGGATTGCACGTTATGAGTCTTGACCGAGACAATGGGTTAAATTATTGGGTCGTGAGGCTACATAGAGGTGTGGCTCGAACATACAGTTGAGCAAACTACATTTATATATAGTGACTTAACAAGGGACATGCGCGTAATGGAATTTTAATACTAAGCTTGTCTCACTAAATACTTTTCTATAGACCTTTGAAGAAATCAGACACCCATTTCTGAAAATAGGATCTGAGAGATATTTGCTACTTATTTGCTATTTATTAAAAGGTTGATGGCACTGATCTAAATTTTTTTGCTGCTCGGGTTCAACAAAAACACGGTTGGCAAAAACGTGGCAAACATAAGTTGATTTCGATGGAAAATAGGGCTACATTCAAACATAAAAGAGTACATACATCATTTGTATTTGTGCATGTACTGAAAGACATTCTATCTTCGTTATGTGTCCTTTTCCAAGCGCTGAACACAATAACCGAAAAAACTTCTGTTTAAACCTTATTTTGAATTTGCTTTCGTACAACTTTGTGTTAAGTGTATCATGAAGTACTACAGCGATTTCGAGCTAACAAAGTGGGGTACTTTTCCCATTATTATTTTTATTATTTTTATAAGCGTTATTTTTTTCCGCAGGATGTGCAAAACAATTCTAAACTTTATTCTTTATAGGAACTGGCTTGTATTTCTCAGCAAGAGTAGCCACAATGGCAGATTTAGGCAACACCTATTAGTATAAATATTAGACGTTTCTAACCCACACAAAATAAACAAAAAGAATACAGATTTTTCAAAAATAATGCGAAGTGCACGCACTTCACGCTTTTAAATTTGATGTTACTATGACAATAGTTTTTATCTAAAATACTTGTTCGAATCGTTGAATCATCCTTAGCCCAAATGCCTTTTGGAACAGCATTGATCATCTTTCACCGACGTATGGGTATCCTTACCAATCTAATGCTATCACACTTGGAAACTTAAAGTAAGGTGTAGTATATGTGGTTAGTATTTATTTGCATAAGATAATGTAATACGTTTAAACATTTCTTAATTAGGGTTAATTTATTTCTATATTCACACTCTGAGATCATTCGTAAGGTTGAATATCAGGCAATATTTTCATTGATTGATTCGAAGACAATACAGACAATCCTTAGCCTCCGAGCACGTCAATCCTTTAGCAATCTTAACTTTGTTGGCAAAATTTTTTCCGAAAGTCTCGACACAGACTTGTCAAAAATGTTCTCAGAAATGAGACTTTCCGTGTTGTCTTAAACTTAAGTTGTTTAAGGGTTGAAAGGTTCGAAAAACTGAAAATTGCCTGTAATCCGTTTGTTTACTTCTCCTCCACACGTGAAAATGAGTCAGCAAAGCTTTCAGATAAGTATCTAAAGTTAACTAAGTCTTCTTCCTAGCATCACTTGCAGTCATATATGTGGCCAATAGTGTATATCTCAAATCGTTGGTGTTGTTTTAATTTATTACTTTAGAAAAGTGGAAATCACAGCCTATCGATGTGTGCCGCGGGATTCGACGCTTTCGTTGCGGTTGAAGACGTGGATGCAGGAAACGATCGTTTGAATCTGACCCGAACAGTCAAAAGGTAAGAAAGAGGGAATTGAGGTTTAAGATAGAAAAGGCTTTTCTGTTTTAAAAATGCCAAGGGAAATCTATATCTCGTTACGGCCCAAGGTGCTTGCCCTTTTTACCCGCTACTTCTGCTATTATAACCAATCTGGAGCAAAAAGCAACGCTGACCTACCAGAACACGGCGATCTTTGCAACTCTGAAGGTGAGTATTCTATTCAGGTGACTTGTAGGATTGGTCATCTAAGAACATTTTGGAAACAAAGTTAGACTGCAATTCCGGAGCAAATACAGGAATGTGGTATTTCTGAAACAAAGAACAAAGACGCTTTAAAGCTCAGCTGGACCGCAAACAGACATCGGCATAGCATCATTTAGTTTAATACATGATCGGTTTATTTCAGAGCATTGATGAGCTGAGAAGTATCTATAATGTGTTTATACTAAAATGTGAGAACAGGATATCGATCAGACCACCTAGCGTAACCATTTCTGCAGAAATTTTCCATTTGTAGTCAGTACATATTCGTCATAATACGAGGCAGCCTGTGCAATATTAGGAGTCAAATTTTGCTTCAGGACATATTTTGATCATTTAAGGCGCTTATCTGCTAAAATCTTGTAGATTACAAATTTTATGTCCAACTCCAAGAGAACCAGCCGAAACGAGCAGTTTCAGCAGTATACGCTTATATGCCTCTGAAACAATCGTTAGATTGCTCGACTTATAGAAAGTTATTTGTTTTTAAAGCTTGAATGACTAAACTGCTATCTATTTTCTCAGCAATTGAAAGTGAAGATTATCTATATCCAAGGCTCGGCAGCCATGCGTGTCGTCTTGTTGTGTGTGTGGATTAGAATCTCTGCGGTCGCTCCAAAGTGACAGATCCTTCTTTGGTTGACCGTTTGCTGAATATAACTTGGACTTTTGCAAAAAGGGAGGTGTTGAAGGTTCTAGAAAACAATTTTGAGGAGGTTTTGAAAATCCAATAAATAAATTATAATTTCGAATAAACAATCTTTTAGTTGTAGATAATGCGGTCGTTTCCAATATAAATCAACGAACGAAATGTAAGACGCGTCACTAAAGTTAACAATTAATAGAGGTTACTCAAGAACCCTAAAATGCGCCAGGAGATACTTGCTTTCACTGTCGTTGTAGGTCCTTCTAGAGAAGCAGGTCCGTACCTAACACAACCGTTCCGCAGATTCGACCCCAAAGCTGTAAAAATGAGTTCGCCAAATTGAAACCGACTATGAATGAACCAACACAAAAATGAACTAAAACTCCGAAACCAAAGCGAAGGCCCGTCACTGTGTTGAGACGGTTTCCAATCTATCTGCGGCGGACTCAGACATGGTATCTTCCACGCCAGTTTCAAATAACGGCACGCAAGACATTGTATGGGTAGTTAGAGTATGCGATAAACTATGACCAATACACTCACTTGTGGAAAAAAGCAATTATGTCTCCTCATAAAAGACAGCCAGAGCATTGAAAAGCTTCATCCATATCGGATAGTGGACGACGACATATATCGCATGTTGTATACTAAAATGCCGCGAAATATCGCGAAAGCTAAGCAATAATATGATTGTGCTGTCCTACAGTAGAAAAAACATCCTAGAAAAACTGATGCCGCTAATTCAAAATCGAGGGGTTTGGAAGGTGTTTACGAAGCGGCCAATAAAAGTTCAATTGATAGAGCCTTTCATCCAACCCATCTTTGGGTCTTAAAACTCACTTTTATGTGAACTACTATATTTCCACTGTCTAGAGCTTCTATCGAGCCGCATCTGTACTTTTTTAAAAAAACCTTTGTGTACGTTTGTTTTGTTAGCCTCCATGCTGACATTGTTTTTCGCTATGGTTGCGAGATGCTCAGTAAACATTGGTAAACCTTTTTTTGATACACACATTAGCCGTCCTAAAGGTGCACTGAAGTGATGGATACGTGAAATTGATATGTATTTACTTTTTCAGTTATTTTAATAAAAATACTCTAGGTGGCTGCTTTAAGAGACTACCGTACTTTCACATGGCTGACGCGGTAGAACAATGCTCTTCACACGGAATTTTTAGTGTCAACAACCAAAACGAAAATGTTAAGAAAGCAAAAAGCAGATAATAGCTGATGCAGCCTGTTTTTATCGTTTAGTCCACCCACTAGTGGTTTTGGTTTTAAAGTTCTAAAATGCAAGTTCGCCCAAGCGCGGGTGTGCATACAAGTTTTCGATAAGTGAAGTAAGACCACATAAAATGTAAATACACAAAAACATAACTAAGAAATAAATACCCCTAATATCCAAGCATCCAACTGAATGTACGGTTTTACTTACTATAAGGCAAATCATTTAAGCTTTCGTTGAATTAGAAATATGGATCACCTAAGTAATTGTACCGATCAATACAACTGTAGGAGCAGGGAGAAACCGTGCGTGGTCTGAATGCAACTGATTTTCAAAGAACGAATTTGTTTTATCTTAGTTAGGTGTATGCTAACAGAGAGCTCCTGATCTGAAATCTGACAGTGTTACTGGCACCTTTTAACGATTAGTCATTTTGTGATATTCAAGTCTGCAACGTCACTCCATGGTTACATATCGGTGTCGAGGCTTCTTTCTTTCAACGTCAGTAATATTATACGCAGAAAATATGCTTAGTTTTAATTCGCCTTGAGCTAAATTTTGACAAATCCAGTAGGACACAGCCTGTCCGCGTGGCACAAGACTAGCCACTATTTCTAAATCAAGTTCGATTTTCCTAAAGTGTTTGATTAAGTTAAATGTTTTGAAGTTTGATTTTAAAGATCGAGTACTGCACGACTGGCTATATGCAACGTCAGTGATTGATGAGTGAAAGTCAAGACAGCTGGAGTCTTGACGAGACATATTCATCACGCGTTCTTCAAGGCCCCTGTACAGCCCCATTATTCGTAACTTTCATTATATTTGACTTGAGGGATGTCTACTGATTATTTTAAACTAGACTCTTCTGCCGGTGGTGATGTAGAAGTTCTTCTAAGAGCTATAGCGATCGCATCAAACTGGTGTCTAGCCAACGATATGATCATTTATATATGTAAATGTATGTTTTTATTCTCACGTCACCAATCACGTGTAGACATGTTCCTATTTTTGTGTAAATTCTGCCCAGCCCTCGGACTTACACCCTAACTTGAATTCACAATGTTGATTTGATTATTCGGTCTACGCTTCGGGTGTATGGTTCACTATTTAAAGTTTTTTTCCTAAAAACTCCTAGTTTTTGCGTCAACTTCTTCAAAAGTATTGTAAACCTCAATTTACTCTATTTTTTATAGTATGAAAACAATATACAAGAAAACGCGTAATTCTATAGGATGGAGATGCGGTTTGTCCCTAAAACTGAGACTCGATATGATAAACAGAGCTATTTTTATTTTTAAGGTTGACCATCAGCCAACGTTTAACGTCCACGGTACTGCTTGTTGCATTATTTCGTAAGTCGGACCCCATAGATGTGTATGTGCAACAAAAGTGTGTTATCTCAAGAATGGAACTTACTAATACCGTATTCTCCCGGCAAATTATCCATGGGCTTAGTACTTGGTACGATGAAATCCTGGTCAATGAATTGTATGAATACATCTGTGATTGAATTGATAAATCTTACTCTGCACTGTTATATAGTTGAAGCGTTCGTTTTTGTTAATGTCCAAATGACAAATTAATGGTGTGATTACACATTTACAAATATTGTCAATTTCTGTTCTTCTTGTCTGGAAGTAAAGGATCGTGTGAATCGAATTGAATAAGTTCAGAAAAATTTTATGTTTTGATTACCTTATACAAAGAATACACAAAAGTATTCTGTTATGATAAAAAAAACATTTCCGTTACACACAGAGTTGGTTTTGTAACGCTGTCACCTGTTAACCGCTTATGATCTATTGTGTATGCTATTGCGATACATCTATTGTGTATGTTAAATGAAACTAAGAATACAATAAGATCAAATCCAGCAGCAATGTTTGTTTTTGAGCTGTAAAGCTGGATGAAATGTCTAATCGTCACCTAGACTAGATACACGCTCTAAAAAAAGAGTTCGTTATAAGAAAGTTTAGAAGAGCTATCAACATGCAGTGTAGAACATATATAGATATCCTCCATACTTTACTGGTCAATTATCCTAGTATTAGGATTAGTTCGTAAATTGAAACACAAATACACTCAATATCCGTTTTGACAAAAAGCTAGTCCCGATCCTAGATGTATAGGATAATTTTTGACATTATAGTAGACGCGTAAATAAGAAAGAGGCTTAAAGGACGAGATACATTCAAAAAAACGATGCAAAAAAACAACATTTTTAAAGATTCCTTCTCATCGGTACACGTATTTAATTCACCAGCACAACGTGATTTTTTCCGTTTTACTCAGAGTGAAGTATCTTGTCGAGTTATTTCACAACTAAACATTCTAAATGAAATTAGACAAATAACAATAAAATGTACCTTAATCAGTGTATCTCCCACTGTAAAAATACTTTTTGAGCGGTTGTAATGCCATTTTACTCTATTTTTAGCAGGTCTGAAAGGAAGAAGCGATTGTGCCGAAACCTATTAGGTCTACATATAATAAAAGCACCAAATCAATTGTTAACAACTATAAATTGACAGTCTAATCCTCAATATACGCAGTACTTGATTTAAATTCTTCCTTGTAAACCTTATTTTCCACTAATCATCCTCTTAAGATTTACACTTACTTGACGAACAACAGCACAAATTTCCCCCGGGGGGTGTCAACAGCAATACAGCTTGCAGAAGTGGTTCAGAACTAGAGCTACGTTTAGTTTTATTGTTCCTGCGTCTTTATAAAAGGTCAACTATAATTAACATTTAACAAAACTAACTCGATTTAATCTCCACAGGTTCTCCGCGTACCGGGTTGGTGAAAATTTAACAGAAAAAACACTTTTCATTTAAGTTGACGATTCTTTCAGCAGCTGTGAGGCGCCCATCTGGAGTCTCACAGGGATCAACCTGGGTCAATTATTATTTATGCTTTCATTCCGGATGTAAATGACATTATACCCAATAGCTCAGCACATATGTGACATTCCAGTAACCTTAAAATATATGGAGCTCAAATACTGAGGATGAACACCTTGTTTTATAACGTATTCTTAATCGAGCGGACAAATGTTGCCGAAAGAGCAATATGCCGTTCTTACATTGGGCAGTCTTACATGGAAAAAACAAACCCGTACTTTTAGTTACTTGGAAACGGATTTTGGTACGACCATAACCCCACAGTTATATTTTAGTGTTCATCCTGTTATATAAGCCAATCCGCAATATTAGTTTGTATTACGTTGTTTCATTATAACAAATCAACAACATACATTATACTTTTTAAAAGTATTTTCTCGTACTTATTATATGTGTATATACAATGTAATACACAACTTATACACATTATACTATTAATGTAGCTACCATAACAGTGAAGTTTGTGTTACGTTTTTTTATTATAACAAATCAACGACTTACATTATGCTTTTAAAAGTCCTCTTGTACCTATTATACGTGAATATACAATGTAATACGCAACTTCTGCAAACTTCACTATTAATGTAGCTACCATAACAAAAATACGTTAGCTTTGCACGTTCTGCGTACCTTTGACTTTCAAAAAGGTATGCTGTAACTTAATTGTATACAACGCTTCGGGATCGGAAATGATTACATCTAACCAAAATCTGTTAAAATTTGTGTAAGGTTTTGTTCAAAATGAGAGTAGGCGATGTCAACCTTAATATGTTTTAAGACGTTTCATCGAAAAGCAAATAGCTTAGACTAAAACATCCTTATGATTGTTCAACGCTGTTAGTGACCACGGCAACATATGCTGATATATATATATATATATATATATATCAGCATATGTTGTAGCATATGTATCAATTTGAAACTCATGTTTCTAGTATGTAAAGACATTTAACAAATGTTAGGTTTTTTCTGTTGCATAAAAATCTAGTTTGAGATGTTTGACTTTTTGCAACGTGTTCCCTAAAATGGATAAAAGCTATAAGTTTGCTCAAATAGTATTGTGTTTTAGTATTATAATAACAATTGCAGCTTTCAGCAAAATCGAATCATCTCATTTAAAGATACCAGCAAACATTTATACAAAAACAACACACAAACAAACGGCTATTTTTTCCGTATAACCACGCCGCGTTTCGAGTGCAGAACACAACCCAGGCTAAAGCAGGTGTTAAATTCTTCGGTAAAAAGTATGTCTTAATTTACATACATATACATATATATATATATATATATATATATATATATATTGTATAGGTAGACTTACTAAGCTTATGCAGATCAGCGCTGCTTCTAGTCTTCTGAAAAAAGATAATTGAGGCTAAAGACGTCACGGTAAGTTCATCGATATCCTAAAAGCTTATAAAAAATCGATCAAATATTTTTGAATATTCTTATTGCGATTGCGATATTTCAGACGACGAATTATTAGATTAATTTAATAACATGTGTTTATTAACTTGTTGATGTGATGAAATTATTAGATTGTTAAATTATTGGAACATTGTTAAATTAATTTATCGATCATCCAAAGGTGGAAGCCATATCCTCGTAATTAATGTTCCCGGATCTATGACCAAATATTGGATGCACACATTCTACAAATAGTACCAGTGACCTATCCACTTTCATCCGTTCTCAGCTTTCAAAGAAGAAACAACGAAATGCAGGTTTCGAATGACAAACAAAAAAAACGCCTTCCTGTCCAGGAAATACCGACGGCGATTCTGTCCACGATTACGGTAGCAAAACAAAACCAAATAGATCAGTGGCCACTCCTCTCACCTCTGCTGCTGTTAGAAGCTGTCGCAGAAGGAAGCGGGAACAGAGCTAAATAGTTTTTTTTTACTAAAAAAGTGAGTATTTCTTCTCGGGCCATTTGTACGGTTGTTCAAACAGTCTCGGTGAAACAATTTGTGACTTTTCACGTTTAACGAAATATTTGAAAAACAGTATCCACGTAGGTGTGTCGCGTGCTGCACAACAAATAGTTTTATGTACGATGTGACCTAACTTGTACGTAGTTAACGTAAGTCGATAGGTGAGACAAAAAAATGCCTGTGAGTGAATGCGTCCATACAAAACATGTAAAAATAGCACGTCGATTTATTGATCCAGCACCACCGTAACTACCGAAGTCTTATATCCTCTTTTCCCTTGGGGTGGGACAACTTGCTCAACTTTTTTCTTCTTCTTCTTCTTTCTTCTACTTTCAAAGATTTTCTCTTTAGTCACAGACTAGAGGTCATATAGTTTTGAACCAGTCTAAATCAACTGCTTTGATCAGCATGACTACGTCTAGAGAATGTTATGCTGTCTTTTTTCAGGCATGAAGAAAATGAGTGCTCTAGTTTCGGTAGTCCTGAGTGTAGCATGTTTAAATACCTGTATTACATCTATGGCAGCACCAGTAAAGGTAGATACATCTGCAGTCGAACGTGTGCTAAATATGGCGAGGATTGTGTCACAGATAGAACATCGGAACATTCCAGAGGGCAAACTTCAGGTAATTTTGGAACATTCAGCAATTTTGAACAAATTGTCACTTATATTGAAACGCACTTTGACTAAAAGAGAATGTTTTCGCTATTTAGAGCTCAGACATATTGTTCTGAAGACGAATATTCAGGCAGCGTGCAGTACTGAGGATAAAATAGATCACATCAGCCATCAGCCGCCATCAGCCAGGTGCAAAAATATCCACCCACCACATATTCAAGGACACAAATTTACAGGTTTTTCATTGCATAAGTTTGATTCTATTTGTTTAAAATGCACCGGGCATTTTTGCTTTTGATATTTTAGGCCATTTTAGAAGAAGCGCGTCCGTGTGTTGCACAAGGGTTAGGCAATGTCGATCAGAAAACTATGGATTCGGTTTTGAGGTATTTTGAACTCAGTTTTGGATGCCTCACTATGATCCAAAATGAGGAATTTCTGGAAGAGGTGATCAAGGGCCTGCGCTGTTTTGAAAAGGTGCCCAATGTTCCACAGGAAAATCTGGATATGGTATGTTCTATGCGATTTTTAACTAACAGAATTTACGATATTTTTATACTGGCTGTCACTATATTAAGTATATTATGACTACAATATTTGCCTGTGTTCCTTATGCAGTTGTGTTGAGTCAGTTGTCCGTGAAGTGACTGACATGTAAAAATATCAATTCTAACTACAATATTTGCCTGTGTTCTTTATGTAGTTATATTCAGTCAGTTTTCCGTAAGGTGACTGACATGTAAAAATATCAATTATAAACTTAAACTTGTTGGATATTTGCGCCAACACATATAACATACACCACAGATTGTGTCTTATGATACTCTCTCAGCTACAGTTAAAAAAAAATTTCTTTCTTCATTATTAGAATCTTAATTTCTCACAATTTAAAATGACATTCTGACCCGCAAAGTCAAGCAATAATTCAAGTAAAGAATAACTTCATACGAATTCATACGAATGCAGTTTTGACACATTGGAAAACTAGTGTCGCTAATTAGCAATGCAAAAGTCTAGATAATTCTTACGAAACCGCTGTAATGTTTAAAAACATGCTACGCTCAAATAGTCATATATAACTCGGTAAGAACGACAAATCATGCAAACGCATAAACAGATTCTGTAGCATTTTTAACGATTTGCTAGGCGTATATTTTTTAGTATGCGTCATTATTAAGCTATCTAAGCAGAGCTTCCCTTGACATCTATGCTCTTAGCAATGCTAATCTAATAAGTAGAGTATGAATAACCCACACCCAAAACACAGATTGTGCACAGCTGGCCAAATCTGATTCAATGTGGTCCATACGCAATATTAACCTCCTAACTCAAAAATACCTGTGAATCGGAAAGTTCGCTATATAGTCACAATATATAGTCACATATGATCTTGTAGAGGGCAAATTTTCAGCTTTTCTATGATGAAGTCGTTGGTAATTATGAGAAATGGAACCTTCATACCACTTATGCACTGCTGTTCAGAAGCACCCAGAAAGCTTTCAAATACATCGTTTACGAGGTCATCCAGAATCATTGCAATTTTTTTATGCAGGCATCTGTTCTGTTTAGTTGTCTATGGCTTGAAACATCCAACAAGCTTGACTAGCCATTATTTTTTTGGTGAACGTTTAGTGATCGTTTGGTCCAATTTATTTAGAAATAATAAATCACTGTTGACACGGTAGACGTAGGCTTTCGCCGAACTAACAGGCATTAATATGAAAGAACAAGTGATTTGGTTTGTGTAATTGATGTTCGTTTTTTTTTAAAAAAAGGATAATGTACGAAATACATACCCTAGTGATGCATAACTCCTGTACTTTCAGGTAGATAAAGCGGTAGGTGGCTGCTTTCCAGACGATCTTCTCCACATCAGGCAACAAAATGGAGCTATTGAAAAAGCGAAGCGCAGATAGTAATTGACGCAGCGTGTTCGTATTGCTCAGTTGAGTTGCGAGCGGTTTCCGGTTTCTCCTCGAAGTTCTTAATAACATAATGGGAATATAATCTTCAGAATGTGCTTAATCGTACAGAGAACCTAATCGCATATGCAACGCTGGTGGTGGCGCAGCTCGTGCGCGTACACAAGTTGAGCTTTCGGTAAATGTACTGAGACCAAATAAAATTGATAACAAACTAGGAGTAAATATTTCCGATGCCCACGCAAAGCACGGTATGCATAGTTCCACGTACGATAGGCGGGCCATTTAAGTTTGCGTTGCGATAGGTTTACGCTAATTTAATAACTCAAATAGGCTAGCACACGCGGTACTCTGCTTAACTAGAAATAATCATTTAAGAGAGTTGTATTATTGTACTGCGAGTAATATTAATTCCCACAGGGAACCGACCTGGTTTTAAACTTTTAACTTC
>MNPL01013532.1:36827-56052 GCA_002081605.1 Tropilaelaps mercedesae | reverse complement strand
GTATTATTGTACTGCGAGTAATATTAATTCCCACAGGGAACCGACCTGGTTTTAAACTTTTAACTTTTCTGTAAACGGCTAACATTCATGAGCACCTCTTTTTATAAACGACGCTAGTCAGGCCCCCAAATGCAAAATTACAGATGACGGCTCAGCAGCGTAGAAATTGTTGTAATTCACTTTGAAGATGGAAATTGTATAAAAGCTCGTTTCGCAAAAAAAAATGATTGGGCCATTTTTGTCGAACTGGGGGCACTATCAGGTGGAATGGTCGCTTTTGCGCAAATGGCCTGTGGTTCCAATAATGAACTACACACCGTATTTCAGTGGCTCGGCGAAATCAAATCTAGCATCAAAAATTTTTTATCTTGGTAGGCTAAGCATCGTATTTGGTTGTGAGGTTTATACACGACAAATTGGACAGGGCGCGCGGATTGGAGTCAGTCTTTGCATACGCTTACAAATTCGCCAATGAAACATTCGTTTCAGTTACATATCTCTAATCATGTAAGAAATCATGGTCAGTTGGAAGCCAGTAAGCCAGGAAAAAGTAAAAGTACAGTAAGTCAGACAGTCAACTAAAGCGAAAACAGGTCAGTTAACTAGTAACTTAGTGCGCATTACTGAATCGTAACCGAGACTTATCGTCGCATAATCGTTATCGTCTTTATCCCGTTGGATGATAAAAGATCTTTCAAAACGACGCCGAAAAAAAATTTCAAAAATTATTATTCAAGTAAGCTTTTGGTTTAGGCAGAGCTAATTAAACCTTACTAAATTTTCCAAATTTATAAATTTAATCTGTTTTTAATTCCTGCGTACGATGAGTTTAGACACTGTCCCGCGGCTGTTAGGAATAGATTTAATGACAACATATGTCTAAGTAACGTAGAGTATTTCCACTTTATTACATCAGCCTACGCGAGCAGGCAGCTTGACAAATATGGCACGATCAGTCATCGTTTGATTTGGCCCCAGGACCACCTCCATATTCTAGCAAGACGGTTTGTCAACACCACGTATGCAACCACTCTTATCTATTTCAAGTGGACACTGCTCCAAAATACGTTTTGTTACCTTCTCTTGTATGATTATATCAGCGCTGGTGTTCTTCTCCAAGGTCGCAAGTTCTGCTCAAGGCTCTAAGAAGGCTGTTTCAGCAACAGAAATACTAGCAATTAAACGCTATAGTTATTTGTTTAGCACCATCGTCAGATCAGACCACCATATGCATTGCCACCTTCAAGTGATAAGAATGGTTTTTTAGCAGAGTTAAGCTCTGCTATTTTAGTTCAGTTAGCTTGTGACAGGCACATTTCGCCGTAGTATTCGTGGTAGTATACGTGGAAAACCAAAATCTTTATACGAAATGTCCATACGATACAGCGAGCGGTGTCTGTCACCCCCATGGAAGAACTCAGCGTATGTTTCAAGGTTATGCTCAACATAATTCGTACGACCGTCGCATAAATAGCAGCATGTACTTGTGTTACCACACAGCATTTATTTGGCAGCGCTTATGATGCCCGGTAGCGCATGCCTACGTAGGAACCTAATTCGGCCTATATAAATGAATCTGTGCATTGACTAAGTGGGCGTCACAGTAAAATGCACTCTTTTACAAGCCACGCCAAAAGACGCTGAGGCGATGGAAAACTTTCAGTCCACTTTACTCGTGAGATCCTCCACTGATGAGTCGTCAATGAGCATCATGTTGTCACCGAGTCCAAGTCCAGCCTTAATGCCCACTCCGCCCGTTCCGGGTACGGATATTTTGGGGACGCTCTCCATCCGCTCACTTTCCGGGCTGCCGTTCGGCGTGCACCGCTCGCAGGAGACCCTCCTTTTCGGCGTACTGTTGCCGCTCTTACGTCCGTCGATAAGAAAGGACGCAGTTTCGCGAATGCCCTGATCGCCACTGCCTCTGAGTCCGATGCCCTGATCGAGCGAAAGACGGTGCGTGAATAGCCGGCTGCGGTCGCGGTCCACCTCACGGCTATCACGCGTGTGATCCAACGAGCGTTTAGGACCCGGCGACCGACGCACGAGCGAAACGCTCTCTTTAGTCAGGCCTCCGTTACCACCTCCGGGACCGGTAGTAGAACTGACGGCCGTGGGTAGGTCTTTCAGTTCCTTTGGATAGGTAATAGCGGGTCGATAAGGCACACGCGATGGATAGGGCTGCTTATAATACCAGTCGCAGCGGAAAGGTTCGTGATAGCGACGCAGCTCCATGTCATCGTGTATGGACCTGGCTTGTTGTTGCTGCTGCTGCAAGGGCTGTAGCACGCTCTCCTTATCCTTTATAGATTTTTCTTTGTGTTTGGGTTTCTTTTCATGGCCTTCGCTCATAGTCTGCTCTTGTTCGGACACTTCGTTTTCATGCTCCGAAAGGACTTTAAATCTGGACGTCGACGCAGGCTGACCCTGGTCAACAGACAAGCGATACCCCTTCGAGGCAACCGAGACATTAAAATCCAGTCGCCCACTCATCCGGTCCGACGTTGGGGTCTGCGGCAAGTATCCAGGAAGCACCGAATAGCCCCGGGACGCTTTTCGTTTAACGGGCACCACACTCTCGTACGTATTGTCGCTGTTTTGCGATTTATGCGTGTCAAGCGTGTCCAGGTTCTCGGAGTTTGTGACTGAGTTGTTGTCGGAATCAAACTGGTTGAATCGGGACATCGAGTTAGCGTACAGTCCGTCCTGTTCAGTCGAACTTTGAGCGCTGACCACGACATGTGTGAGGGAGTTGGGCAGAGGCAAAAGAGGTGGCAAATGGTGGCTGTGCTGAGGCGACAGCGCAGCGGCGAGGTGGCCGCTGCTTACATCGTTGCTGTGGTTCACACCGTGACTCGCCATGACGGCGCCGTGAACACCGCCGGCCTTGTTCACGTCGTCGATGAATCTGTTCAGACTGAAGGCGGGGTCTGACGTTGAGGTCCGGGACAACCTCCTGTCGAGGTCCTGGGCGATTTTCATCGCCGTGGCCTTGCGCATCTGCTCAGCGCGTTTCTCGCTCACTTTCTTTTTTGCCGAAGAACTGTGCACGTAACGTTTCTTCTCGGGACGAAGCTTGAAGGTTCTAGAACGAAGTAAACAGAAATGTGTGACGGATGATCATCCGCAAGCTTTATCACGGGCGTTACACGGATATTTTTTTTATTCATTGATGGAAAAAATAATATGCAGGTACCAAAGCGTGAAAGCCCAAATAAGGTTAGAATACACCTTTTAATTTACTAATCCGGTTGAGGAATTGGTTTTACATTGGGGGCGCGCTCTACGTCTAAGATTGTGCGCAAGTGGTGGATCATTTGTTAAATTTTCACTGCCAAATGTCTATCACGTGCTTTACGAAATTGCGATTCACCACATTGTTGTTCTATGCTTAAGAGTCAACCTCATCCAGGTAGTTTCAAAACAAAACCTTGTTTTCAGTTGACTTTTTTCGTGGTTACGATCGCGCCTTTAGGCGAGTTTCTAGGTAACAACGATAGGTGTTACATAGCACAAGAGACCTCAAAACGCATGTTGTCCTCCTGTGCCAATCTCGCTCACTACATGCGTTCTTAGCAAAACAGAGATGTGGTGTTTAGTGCAAAGTTCGTCTTGCGTGTTTATGTAAAATTCCTATCTGTTTTTGTCAACTTGGCTATATAAATATTAACTGTACGGTTTTTGTTCCAGAATCACAAAATAAAAAACATTGCTGTTGTATTTTTTCTAGGTATATTAAAATTCAACAGCGTTACTTATACATTATGTTGCACTAAATATGCCAGAATTATTAAATATACAAGAATTGCTCATAGAACCGTAATCTTCGTTCGAGAGCCTAAAAGGCTGCTTGTGTGTTACACAACCCACCTGTTAGTACACTATCAATTGTGCACAGCTATCAACTGTTCACTATGATAGAGCGCCTATTCTTAAGAGTGTATCCAAGTTTTTCCATTATCCCCAGCAAGAGGTGTATCCATTTTTTTAGCTGCAACTATCGGTTTTGAGAGCGCTTTGGCATTAGGTTTATGATAATTTTAAACATCACAGTATGCTGCAACTTCTCGAAGTAATATACCAACCCTTTGCCAATTGGCGACGGTGAATCGCCCGTTGTGTTATATATGGACGACTTGAAGCTGGAGCTGTCCTGGGCCCCAATGTGCATTCGCATATTGTCCGTCAGTTGGCGGAATACTGACGGTTGGTTCTTCTCAGGGTGAAACAGAATTATGTACACCTACCAATAAACAGTTAAAATGGTTAAAAACATGCGCAATTGAGTTGATAAAACTCAGTTTAGATCCACGCATTTCACTGACCTTATTATTTTATTAAAAATTATTTAGTCAAAACACGTGTAAGCACAAAAAAGGGTGTGTAACAGTAAAATGTAGCACACCAATAAGATATCTAAAATATCAGTCGTTGTATTACCGCAAACTTCTGAAAATGCATGAGGGCTTCGGAACCACCTTTGCCAGTGTTAGAAAGACCGTTCAAATCGAGGCAGTCATTACAAAAAAATGTTTACCCGATTGTAGCCGACACCATATTTTAACCTACATTAACATCTGTATGCGATTGTATATAGGGATTTGTGCTATCATGTCAGTGTTTAAGCAAACGTCAAGCCACTGATCTTTTTAATAACAGAACGAGAAGCCTTACCCGATTGTTGTGTCAGCTGATTTTATTAAATGTTTAACTGATTTGAAATATGTTTGTAACATGAGAACTTATTCAGCAGGGAAATCGTATGGTCTATCTTGAACGATAGAGTCGACCACTTGGAAAGGCGGTCGTAGCCAGGCATAGTCATGGGGGTGGCACCGAACTTTGATAAAAGTTCATCATGGATTTGTATCTGCTTAGCGCACTAACTGAGAAACGCGTATGAAACTACCGGTTACAGACCTTGTGGAAGAACATCAGCGACAGGGCAACATGGGCGGTGAAACTCAACGAAAGCGCGAAGGCCACCGATTTGTATGGTGATCCAAAGTATATTGCTAGAAATGAGATCCAGATCACTACTGTTGCGTACATGGTGAATCCTGCAGGCAAAAGACAGAGTCCGAAGACGTAACCAAAAATGGCTCAAAATACGGTGTATCATCGCTCGCGCTTATGGTATGCAGCCTATTCAAATTTTTTCACGTTCCAGTAAGGTAGACGACCATCGTCTATGATACTGCTGATGTCGCACCTTTTTTAGATGCAAATGTATTATGTGTAGGCATGTACAACAAGATATCAGTTATATAGGCAATGCAGCACTTCTCAGAGGATGTGGTAAATGTTGCACCGCCTGCATTCTGTATCTACAACTAAATCGAATAGGGTGCGATTTCTGTGTGTATAACGCCATTATCACAACGAGGCCCGCATCACCTACTATGGCCTGCAATGTTAGCACAGACAAATGGTCCAATAATACGCGTTAACTGTATTTGGGTCCTGTATAGTCTTTATATATGCTATTATATATCGGACGTAGGCTTCAAAGGCAATGCCGCACCGCGTAAATCAACGGCAACAGCGGATGCGTGATCCTATTTACTTGTGCTACTGCAATATTTTGCAACGCTTTTATGCCAGTTCAGTAAAATCGTTTTCTTGTGTTGTAGATTTATCCTCATTTTCCGACCTTATTTTCAGCATAGCAGTGTGATTCGTGCTACACTACAAAAGTTCTATTTTTTGTTGAAAATACAAATGAGTAGACCTTATTTGAATTGATCTACGTTTGCTTGTCTACGAGTCCATGACTAACCAATCAGCTTGGCTTCGTTGAAGTTTTCCGGCACGTTCCGCGTCTTAATGGCATATGCCGTGCAAAGAATAATGAGGAGAAAGTTGAACGCGAGGGGTAGCATGATCGAAGGATGTGGCATACGGCATTGGAGGGCAACACGGTCCCACGCTGGGTAATCGTGTTCCCAGCCCGATGGCAGGATGAGTTGGGTACATGTCAAGATAACCACCTGTCAAATGTTTACGAAAGTATTTCCAAGCGATGCTGTTTATTGAGTCGAAATTTGTTTAACGGAAAGCTACTAAATGACGGCCTAACAATGACAGTCTCGTTTCCGCTAAATTATCCGCATTTAGGATGACGGAGGTTCCTTGGAGGTCATTTGACCTTTAACGTTTGACTTCACGTCTTGTCTGAGAGTTCATATGTAATCTACAATTCACACTTGGCTTTGTTCGGTGACTTTTATGGTCTATAACCTTTGGATAATGACTCAGCGTCAGAATCAAATGACACAAATGGCGCAGAATCAAATTTCAGGCATTTTGAAGGTTTTTCAATCGGTTTTAGTTACACACATCAACAGCTGGGTTTGCGCTATACACATACCTGTATAAAGATGAGTATACACGTTATGACAACCTGTGATGTACTTGAGAGAAACCTTTTCGGCGGCGTTATCGCTAGGGAGCGGATGTTGCCGAGAATTCGGGCGATCCGGACCGTCTTCACAAGCAGCGGAGCGTACATCATCGTTAGGCTAAAGGGGGGCATTACTCGAACAGCGAAACACGAATAGTCCGAGGGCTTCAATGAATCCCGTATAGAAAACAGGGTGGGAGAAATATATTCGTGTTATATTGATAAGCGCATTGCTACCATGTGAGCTCTTTTACGAGAGATTATGATTCTAAATGAATAATTGAATGGTTTTGTATGTGTGTTTCTCGAATCAAATATCCGCCCTCTTATTTCTTGCTCTTGCTTGCATACCGATTCTGTCGCTTTTAATTCTTTCGCTGTATAGGTTATCGGTTGTCTTGTAAAATTCTTCGGTGGTTAATTTTTCATTTCCTGTCATGATTTGTTTGATCACCTTCGGAGGCATTTAAATTAAGTGAATTGCCTAGCAGAGATTGCAAAAAAAGCACTCGACTTGAAAACTATTTTGACTTGAATTTTAACTTGACATTTATATATACCATGGCTCATTGGGTCCTCAAAAAAGCCGTGCTCACTAATTACAGAGATATGTTTGCTATAAATTTATTTAGAAACTTTGCCCGAAATCGTGGGCTAGTTACATAGTTACATAGTTAAATAGTCATAAAATCATGTGTTAACATTCACTGAAGAGTCGTAAAAACCATTCGAAATCGCTTTAAAAAATTTAGTTGACTATCCACTTCTTCTAGTTTTCCCAAGCTAAAAGCCTAACAACATGATTCAATTTATATCAGTAATCAAATTTTGAGTAATAAACGAAATTTATCTGTACATGTGTTTGTGTAGTTACTGCGCATATCATAATTGCGTACAAGTGGTGAAGCTGTGGCGGTTTAAAGCCGAATCTGCATCTATTCTGATGGGGTGCCAATTACTAAGGTCATACTTTTTTTTTGAGGCCACAGCTTCATTTTTTACGAAAGTGCTTCAGAAACCCGTTTTTTTCTATAGGCCTCAGTTTCTACAGTCCCAGTTTGTTCGATCGCTACAGTTGCAGCAGCGTATTCTTCGATTCATAGTAAGAATATTTCAAACCATTTAGAATATAAAGAAAAACTCGTGCAGGGCAGTAAGTTTGTGGATTTTTATTATAACTAAATATTAGCTTGTTCAATTATAATTCAAACGCTGTTTATGAAATTCTCAGCCAAGCGTATTAGGACTCAAAACGTCTTTCAATTAATATAACTCAACTATGTCCATTTTATCTGAACCTATCGAGTAACCCGTTGCTAAAATATTCGACTCGAATGGTCTGTCTTTGGGAGAACGTCTGAACGTCTGTTGTGAGATGAACTGACATACGGCTTCATCAAATGCGGTTCGAAATCCGATCGGGCTGGACTTTTAGGCAGACGAGCCAAGAGCCTCGAGTACTAGTGGTTTTCTTCCGAAAGAAGTGCTAAAATATTTATTTTAAATGTAATCGCCCATCGAGTGACCTGGACTAGAGGCATAAGAAAGGCTATCGACTGCGGCAAAAACAGAAACTCTTGGCCTAAAATATAAGATTTTTATTGACAATAAACAACTAAATGCTGGTGAAACCTCTCAAATATATCAACGACCGCTTTTTCAGGATGTCAAACTCTAACTAATTAGTTTTGCCCGAGCCGGTTTTCCTTATATGAATTTAAGGTTAGTGCTCAGGTCTCCAATTGGTAGCAACCATAACATTTCTGAAATCAGTCATTACGGTAGCCCTCGAGAGGCATGATAATTATACTGCAACAGATTTTGTCCTTCTTTGAGGCGAACTCAAAGAAAACACATCCAGCGGACACGTGAGTACGGTGAATATTGAAGTTTACAAACGGTCTCTGACGTGTTTATGCTTACCTTAAATAAAAACGCGAGAGATGTTCCGTGCGACATTGCCATGCCAACGAGAATAATGTACGAAAGCTCCCTCGTCGACGATTTGACTACAGGCGTCAGATTATGTTGAACAAATATTAGCGTTACTAAGCACGTCGTGGCAATACCAACTGACGCTACCACAATTACAAGCAATGCTGCAGAATCTTTCCACTGAATATATTCTTCGGGAATAGCGTAGCACCCTGTAAATGTAAGTGTAAATTAAATTAGTGTATATGTAAACAAGCATATGTTTTTCCATATAACGTTTTTAAAAAACTATTACTATATACGTTGTCACTAGTAATGAACACCGCTTCAGAATTATCACAAAACGATGACGCATGTTTAGCGAAACAGTCACGTTCAGGCAATCTATAGAGCGATTATATATTCTGCGCCGTATGCGAGCAACAGTTAGTTGTCCGTAATGGCAAATTATGACTTGTTTCAGCACCTTTCTACGATGATATTCATTACAGTGGTACGTTTATTTGTGCCTTCACACCCGGTATCTGACAATCCTTGAGCAGAATGAAGCGTCTTCGACTTCCTCTCTTACTGTCTGAAGAGCCGGAACCGCGACTTCCATTTATTTTAAAAGCAGTTTTGATTTTTGGCTCATGACTCGCAAGCTGTTATTATAAACGCCGATAGTTGACCTGGTAGACGCGATTTGGCAGAGCTTGGCGAATCTGTACGCGCTAAACCATTATCGTATGACCTCTTCTCCGAGGTTTCCTTGCCAAGTCTCTAGATGGTTTATCCTGCATATCGCTACAATGCCCCTGGATGAACTGCTGCTACGTTTGTCTACAGCTCCTCTTGTTGCTACGGGAAGGGCTGACATGTCTAAAATTGATTTACGTCTTAAAACAGGTAGAAGTATGTTTCTTCCTATTCTTAGAAACCGATAATAGCTAAAATGTAGTCAACCTCATGTCATCCATCAAGTAAAATAACATGTTAATCAATCGTTTGAAATATATATATATATATATATACAACGAGCTCTGTTGTTATAATAATATAAAGTCTCGTACTGACCAGTAAGGTTAGCGTTCGGCGCAAATCCTTTTGGGCACTCCTCGCAAGTGAATTCATCTCTGATAAACTGTGTCTGTTTGCACGATAAGCACTTCCAGCAGCAATCACCCGGCCACCAGACACTCTGCAGTGTCACAGTTAAAAGCATAAATATATTTAGGTAAGTCACTAGAGCCATGAATATGGAGCTGATACATGTTTCCATCAAAGTCTGTTACAGTCTCGACGTAGTGTCCACTGTAGCGTCTGATATGTCCGACTAGCAAGTTATGGCGATAACTTTAGTAAAAAGAGAACCAGAATTTGCCATAAATGTCATGTGCATGCTTGTGACTACTGCACCACCCTTTGCATATTACTAACCGATAAGGTTTAGAACACGTAAATACCTTATGAAACGTTGAACATCACAAGACAAAGCGTTGACATGCCTAAACATGCAAACTTTTCACTTGGAAAGATCTGTTCTTTCATTCTAGAGGTCAGATTCAGAGATCATTTTTGGCTAGTCTTGAAAAAAGTTTGGCTTTGTGGCGTTGAGTGTTTTCTGGAAATTTGAATTTGTTCGAAAGGTATTTGGATATATCTTGGAGATAAGTGAACGGTATCGTATACTACTCGCACCATCGGAAGTAGCTCGACAAAAATGCGCTGCATGTCTCAGACCTGCTAACCTTAGCGAAAAACTCTGGTACTTAAAAGGTATGTCGTAATTATGAATGCAGAGCAAATTCCCACAACCTCTACTTGCAAGTTTATTTAATGGTTCTGGTGTGGTGAACGCATGTTCCTGTATACATAGACGCTTGTTTCTGTCTACTTCCATCAATGGCTGTTTGCAGGCGCTCATTTTATTACGAGCACCGTTTACCGAATACATGTCTATACGCGGCAGAATTAACTTCAGTTATTCCGGCCGGATTTGATATTAAATCCAACTAATCTGCATGCGCTGTCTGTAGAATTGAGCCTCACGAATGCATAAATGCGTATGTACCTAATTAGATTTGTACCTGTATATTCATTCCGTTTCATTAGTAGCAAATGAAGTTAACGGTGATTAACCACGTCGTACTAGTCGTACCATTTTCAAATCAGTAGACAGAGTAAACACATAATTAAGCACCCCATATATTCACGTCTTTAACAATTACTTCATATTGAAACCGGAAATTTTATTTGACTCGCCGTCCACTCTCTATACAGACGGTTTGCATTGTTATCTCAGTGTTATTGTCTAGTACGATGTGAATTTAGTGCGAACGAGTCTTCGAAGATAAGTGCGTGACGTAGTCAAATTTAAAAAACGTCTTTGGTGGCAGCTTAACTAGCTTGTTAGCTTAAAACAGAAACGCCACTGCTTGCACAAAAGCAAATAGGGTGTAGTTTGGAATGATCTATTAGAACTAATTCACTATGCAAAATTTTTCACTTTTCATTTTGATTAAATACCTTTTTATTGGGTATTCCTCTGTACTGATTGAATGGTTCAATAACCTGTAACTAAATCATTAATTATAATAATACACTCTATAAAATAGTATGCTATCAACGGATCTGGCTTTTATACACCAATGTGCATACACTGATTTACTTAAATTTATAAATCCTTGTTCACGGTGTTGAGACACACCGATTAGGCAAAGTTATTAGTTTTCTCTTCATATACTAGCACTTGGTGTGCTATAGTATAAATTTATTTAGTCAAAAGAGCATAGCTAAGAACCTTAATTTGCCCCTTCTCGCAGGGTTTACTGCAAATCGATTCAGGTAGTATCCGCGATCCTCCTTTGAAAACGGGGTCTTCCCACAGTTGTAAGCCACCCTTCCAGGTTCCGATCTGCACATAGTCATATGATCGTTCTTTAACCTGTAAGAATGGACACCGGTGTATAAGAAAAGGAACTGGCACCTTCAGGCGATTCCTGCTTTCAAGGAAGAAAAAATCGAGGCGGAAGGAGAGGACAAGATGTCTAGGGAATGACTTAGAGAACCGTTCGCGTAGTGCAGCCTTTGCAGATGGACGTGTCAAGTCAAGGCTGACAGTTTTTCCACAGTTAACATTGATGCTCTGTAGGAGCGTCCGTGCTACCCTCCTGGATCCTTATGCGACTACATAGACGGCGAGAGAAAGCACGGAAAGGAAAGAAAGGGTTTAAACATTCGGTATGTTGCCTCTAAAGTTACCGTGAACATTTAGGCTGTTCTAGCGGATGTTTTCCTTTATTACCATAGGAGAGGTGTTGTACAATTGAATGTACAACGAGGTGTGAAGGTAAATGGCTGAAGGTTCGCTACGCCGCAAGCTCATCTACACGTTGATTTCAACCGGGGATTCCTAGCAGGTTACAATGATCTGAATAGCGACAGGGCTATCTCTCCGCTTTGACGAAGGGGACCTGATTAAAAGGGTGATAAACATATGGGGGCACTGAGCGCAGCTTTAAAAAATACGCAAGCAGTAGATTTGATATATTTGCGGAGTTTTCGTATATTGTTGCAAAAACTGTATACTCTGTATTGCACTGTAGCATTATTTTTTTGACGATTGCGATACCTACCATGTCACATTTATGCTCACGTCGAAACTACTTGAGCTCTAACGGACATCCGTGATGGGCTTATTGTTCGCGGTGCGGTAAATATCGTTTTTATGCTTTGAGTATAAGAACATTCATTTTTATGTTTAAAAATTAATGCTTTAAATATAAAAACAATAATTTTTACGTTTAAAAATTGACATAAAAACTAACTTGGTATGTTATAGACAGGACATTTGAATTATATTTGCGCTTGTCATATTTCTCGTGTAAGCCAATATTGAATCAGTTTCTGTCCAGAAAAGAGGTGCAGAGTGAGTGTTCTCAATTGACCTTATTCACTTAGTTTTTTTCCTGTACAATACGTCGCAAAATAGTGTCACAAAAGCTTATCAAATAATACGAATTAACGAATTGCTGTGGTGATCATGAGCCTAATCTGTAAAGCTGATTTCATTGGGCGCCTCTGAGCTGCTCGCTATCGTTCGATACCTTTCGAAAGTTGTAGATGTTGTACACGCCGGGAGGATTCACTTGTATCGTCTCCGAAGCGTTCGATGAGCCGGGCGGCCAAACGAAGCTTGTCCGATTCAGGTAGGCGACAAATGCTGCGGCGTTAACATACATTTTTGACACGCACTCCGCACGGGTCGCGTTATGTTCAGAACCCTGCTCCCCATCAGTTATTTCGTCAGGGGCCGTGCCGTATTGCGCACTGCCACAGTGGTCTTCAATCATTCGGTGAAGGCCGTACGCTACGAGGTAGATTGACCTTCGGAGATAGTCAAGCTTCGGGTCTTCTCGGAACGAACCATCATTTAACGTTTCGTTGCCTGTTAGACAGGCCATGATAACCCCAATTAGCCAGTCTACGTGCACATCTATTCTCCTTGCGAAAGCATTCAGCTAAGAACGCTTAATTTATTTTTTAATGGTTCTGTTAACTCATACTTTTACATGTGCAACACCATTGCTATTCTTAATTTACTTAATATGTCTATCAAGGATTCCCACTTAATCTCACTGGCCAAAATGGTAAGGACTACATCATGATATACTCTGACTCCCATAGGTACTGTCTTCTTTGTAGCAGCAATGTCCGAGAAGAATCTAAAAGCTTCCACTGAAAGAGGCTTGAAACAGTCATTCAACGTTTTATGTGCAACAGCGGAACCTACTTTTAGCAGAAGCCGCTTCTCGTTAGTTTTACAGAAATCTAATTTTCCTCCATTTATAGGGCCTAAGGATGCCATAGTCAGCAAGCAGAAATCGCTGATGAAAATTGAATGGTCTTTTCAAAGCTTCAACGCTCTGAAGTTTATGGAATTTACCTGCCGGAAGTGTTTGGTTGAATAGGTCAAATTTACTCTTGTTTGCATGCATGTATGCATTCAAGTGTGTACTATTTTTTTACGTTAAATTACGTGTTTGTCCAAACACATGGTAAATTCACATTGTTTTGATATAATATATTGACAATATTCGTATATAGATATGTCATATAATTCGGCATCGCTAGTGTGGTACCATTATGGAAAAAAAATTTTGATAATTTGCTAGAAACATGAATCGTCTCAACTTGCCCTATTATCACTTTCTCAGGCAAGGCAATTAGGAGAAGTTTGAGAGTACTACGTGACGGATTTTGCGCTAACTTATCACTAAAGTAATATGTTTTTTCCCCTAGGATGAGTAAAATTGAACTCAGTCATTTAATGTTGTAAAATAGTAAGCACTCTGATCCATCGGTCAAGGACGCTCGGTTTGTCCTGTGGAGAGAGAGAGGAGAACTCATGATGTCTAAATGAAGGCGTTTAGCGTTTAGGCAGAAATACGATCATCAAGTAGATCCTGTGTGAGTCCCAAGGAGTCTTTTACGCGAGTACGGTCAGAATCACTTCAGAAGACCGACCAACAACCGAGAAAATATCGAAGCGCAACCACGTGAAATGCTAATGCCGGAAGGTTGTTACGCGCGAGAAACGGCCAATTGCAAAACGATACGCCATTCTATGACATTACTCCTTACAAAATGTGCGAAACCCAAATTAATATTAATACGTACCTGTGCACCACCTGTGATATTTGAGTATTTTTGGAGTGTCCTGCCTTCCCGGAAGTGTGCACTTGAAGCGATCTTCCCAGAATTCCCTGAACCAAGGGTTGTATGAGTTAGTTTCTGGCTTTAGTGTAGTGAAGTGCTCACGAAACGCGGCGTCCGGTGGTCGCGGAAAGCTGAGGGTCATGCACCCTTCGGCAACGTCCTCGAGTGACCGAACCACTTCTGGATCCGTTCCCCAACTGTCGCTGCTCAAAAAATAAGTTGCTTGAAATGAGTTAAACTGACCGGAGCTATCGACTACCGTTTTATTGGTATAAGAACTCTTAGAAAGGAAAATAGGATGAGCAAATATGCGCATTTATAAAAGCAAAGGTACATTCTTTAATAAGGATTTTGGTTCCAGGATGCTGAGGATCACTTTGAAAACGGTACTATTATTCTACCTGTAACTCAGATATCGCTACGTAAAGCGCCTCGAGCCAGCTAGGTTTACGCTTTGTTTACATTAACCTTATTGCAATGGCCATTGTCATGCTGACGCTCGTATGCTCATATACACAAATAATACCATGAAAGGACATTCTAGTTTCACTTCAGGTTAACTCAAAATCAACCTTAGCCTTAGCCAACCTTAACTCACTGTATAACTGCATAAGTTCAGGAATTCCATGCATTAACCTACATTCTGCAGTCATAGGCCCATTTAACTCACTGTATAACTGCATAAGTTCAGGAATTTCATGCATTAACCTATATTCTGCTTCTTATTGGCTCTGAACACTACTCCACAACCCTGAGTCCTTCAGCTCACTTCAAGGGTACATTCGTATGCGAGCTGTAGCGGGCGCTTTCTGGCCAAAATCAAAGCTCCAGTCTTGGCAACGCTAGCTTTCATACTCGTTCAAGTCAGACAGTCCCAAAGCTTTGAAGGGCTTTTTGAAACTATTTCTTAAAAATCTAAGAAGTATAAAATGATATGGTGTTGGGCCTATTGCCGAAATACGCTTTGAACTACTCTAAACGCCCATCACGCAAACCCAAACCGCTTGACGTTTTGCAATCTACTTTTCGTCGCAGACATGCAAAGGGTTTAACTCGGTTTGTACACACATTACAAAAGCATCTGAGAAAGGAAGAACGCTCACTACACTTTGTGAGCTATAACATCAAATAGATGACGAAAGGACGAAGAGCGATGATGAAAAATGAATGAACATCGAGATGTGTAGCGAGATTTGTCGTTCGATTCTTGTCAATAGATCCATTAACTAAACGTTAAGCACTACGTATACATTAGCCTTTAGTTATTAGGAAAATAAGTTACTTGAGTGTTTCTAGGGTGCATGCATTAATAGTTACATGCGACATCACAAGGAATTTTCTCACGGTAATATATAGCTTTTTTTAATTGTAATACTTTCTACGCCTAAACCTCGTGAGCCATTTCAGTCCGTTGGGACAATATCATAAATGGAGATATAAAGGTACTTATACGACATTAGTCCCGAACATTGCGATGCATTCATACTTGCACGGAATCCTCTAAATTCAGTTGCAACTCGAATGCGATAAAAAGTTCACCATACTCAAGAAAGAATTTGTTTATCCATATACAACACATCGATTTCTTTAACAAGACTGCGTAGCTTAGTGTCTTTGGTGATGGTAAACGAAAATTTACCACAATAAAATCTTTAGCATTAGCATTTTGTTGCTGATGCATTTTGTTGATTATTCCGGAAACTGTCCCACCTGTTAAAGAAGTGTGCATACACCAAGGATTCGCCATTAAACGCTGCACAATATGAAACAATATGGTGCGTTATTTTTTTTGCTAACCGTGCCGCTATAGCATGCCCTAAAATATTGTAATAAATTCGCTCACGACTAAAATATCGCGGCAACAAAATTGCAATAAAACCCCTAAGAGCTTACGATGCATATTTGACCCCAGTTGTTACCGCAACTCTTGTAAAATATCTGTTTAGCCCTCCGAAAAGTTGTACGCAGAAGAACTCAACTTCCTGACGAATAAAGTTGACACAAGCAATCTAGACGCCCAAAAGTCCATCAGCTCGATGCGCTCGTGCATATTGGTTGTAAGAAAAAAGGGAGAACTGAATATAGCTTTGGAAATAGAATTTAATGCGATCCTAGTTCAAATCTTTGGTATCATATTTGGAATTTCTCAATCTTAGAGACCCAGAAAGGTTTTCCTGGAAGATGTTTCGGGGCGGGGTTTTTGAATGTGCCGAAGTGTGCTGTGGTGTACAACAATTATAAAGATATCGCAATGTATCATAAAGGTACAGCAACGAACCGCAAAAGTACCACAAGAACTTGCGAGAAAAACAACAACTTACCAACATACCACAACAAAGTACAACATAGCATAATAAACCAAACAAACCAAAACGTACCATAAAGGAACTACAACATACCGCAAAGAACTTACCGCGTACCACAAAGATGCCACAGCGTACTACAAACGTATAATCATACCACATCCGCTCATAACCTGTTCCCCGTTGCACATTCTTTTTGAATGGGAAAATAAAGCTTATGTCAGTAAACCACCGTTAGTTTTTTGCCTTGTTGAGTCACTCGGTAACGATGAAAGTTATATTGCTTAGTGAATATCAATAAATATTACAAAAAAACCTATTGTACCGTTCAATTAAAAATGGAAGAGCTTATTGATAGACATAATATAAAGGGCAGAATAAAACTGAAACCTCTGGCTCACTGAAGAAAGAAGCATGTTTATAGTGTTCTTGGTAGCCACTGGGTAAGGCTGAGCAAGAGGCACCTTTTTTAATACATCTGCATTGGATTTAACAACTTCCGAGAAAAGTTGGCCTGAAGACTTCGGCAAAATTGTCACCCGTGGGCTTCGATGCTTTTCATCGCAAGTTTACCGTAGCGAACTATATCAACATTTGAAGCTAACAAAAAGATGACCCAGCTCCATAGAGCGGCTAGAAAGCAAATATTTTTCGTATTCACACATTCCTATCGCACCAGTTGTTTTTAAAATAATTTATAACTTGAATTTAAAACTCAGTTGTTTTGCCGTATTCGCTGGTTTATTTCCATATTTGGGGGAATGTTACAGCGACACGGTTAGTCAGATTTTTCAAACAGAATTAAAAAAAAAATGTACACTTTTCCGATACGCTAAACGGTTTTCGAAATAACAAACAAAATGTAACAGTCTAACGTTAAGGAGCTTTAAGCAATATATCATAACGATAAACCATAAATTTCTGCCAACTGCTGATTTACCGATTATTGTTTACCGCAATACATTAAAGTGGTAAACGATAGATTTTCTGCAATTGTTAATTCTCCGGTTATCATTTTACTGAACGTACTAGTCAATGGCAGACGCCACGTTATGCCTGAACCCCAGGCAGCAGGGAGACCCGCAGACAACACCGAAGTGCTGCTAACTACGCGGAGTCCAGGAGTCAATAGAGACTCCTCATCGACCTGTCGGTTGAAACCCAAGGTTAACAGCCTCAGCCCTCACATGGGCCAACGTAGGGCGGCCAGCCTTCAGAGCTGACCACCGGAATACCTTACACCTTGCCATACCCCCCGCTGCGGACGAATTGCTTTTGAAGGAGTACAGGGTGACCCACTACTTGATGACGCAGCGATCGGAATATATGCCTTCCTATCTTGTGCTATGAGAATTTCCTCTGGCCTGCTCCGTGCCTACGTCTCACACTAATTCTGTCGGTGCCCACGCGAATTCTGTCCTTTACGTTGACATAGACGTACGTTTGAAACTCTAGTTCATTTTTTCCGCGCGTTGCTGAACAATCATTCGATGGTAGGTTCTTCAAAGTACCTTTTTGTGTTAAATTCTAAAAATGTGAAAAGATGTATGTTCTTCCCTTTTGTAGAGACTACTCCAAAGATTATATATTAAGAAGTTGTCGCAAGTAAAAAGCTTCTTCTTTTTTAAAACACACCCGCTAAGTCAACCCATGAGTCAAGGCAATTTCGCTTCTGGGCTGTTTCGGTTGGAATTCTAGCGTTGCGAAACTAATTAAACGCAAACAAACGTATTTTACAACCCAATGGCTGAATACAGCCTGCACAGCGACTCGTCCCATTCGAAAAACTACCTTAGACGCCTTTCTAACGAAGAACAAAACAAGTTCACAAAAATCCTAGTTTACGAAATCTTATTATGATATTATCTGACATCAACTTCTTATAATAACAAAAAAAAACTTCAAGTTTGTATGTACCTCATGCTAGATCGCGCTGCATCTTTGGGATTATAAAGTAAGTACTTTTCTTATCGATGCATTAGGCATTATATCTGTCGGCATTGGTCATATGGTGTCGCTTATGCCTGGTGAGAACTACGTTGTGTCCAACACTACCTCGTATGGGTTCTGCTGAATTGTATATTTCGTAATTTTGTGTACTAAAACACACTATTTTGTTAAGTGCTCCTGCTTTTCCAATATCGCCCGCTCAGTAAACTAAATTTTTGTCACGTAACAGGACGGCCGCGTACTGATGTGAATGCAACCCTTTCTCGGTCGTCGATATCCCCTTTATGCGTATGACTAACGTTGAATGCTGCCACGAAAATTCTTGGAAAAACTCACCTAGACCAGTGCTACTCGAATACTTTTAGTTGAACTTTTCCTTAATAAGCTTACAGTTTTCTATGGTTCTGTATAAATATCATTCCATAATGCTATCAAAAGAATCTATAGTGATGGCCCGTTAAGCGAATACGTTGAAAGTAGTCTTACGCTTTATCTGGGGTTAAATTGATGTTTTTACTTAGCACAATCATATAAACCTGCAACTTTGCTTGCTATTCTGTCCATGCTTGACCTAATAAGTGGCAAACAAAAAATGATGTTCGGAAAATATTAGCATTTAACGTAACTTCTCGTTGCCTATACTCGCGCTGTATTTTGGGTTACGACTTCTGTATGGCTCGACTTCGTCTGACTTAGATAGCATTATTTACTTTAGTATACTTACACGTAAACCTTTTAGCTGTATAGCATAGCAACAACAATGTGGTGTTAGCTTACGCAATGTCATAAGCACATTTGTAATGTTATTTCGGTTCGAATACTCCTGGCAAGATGGTTTTACGGCATGGGTTTACGCCCGGGAGACTTAAAGACATTAAACTCTTAATTTGTAGTCAACCCACGTTGATACGAGTCAGATTAGATAACACAACTT
>MNPL01013532.1:0-29201 GCA_002081605.1 Tropilaelaps mercedesae | reverse complement strand
AAAATTATGGCAGGGCATAACTAAAAGTCAAGCACTGAATCATTATTTTGGATTCGGAGTTTTTTTGTACTCTCTAAATGGCGGATACAGCGTGGCCTATATGTGCACCAGCGTAGTTATTTATCGTTTTATCGAGACATTAATGTGTGTTGCCTAGCTTATATCTGATCCTCAAATGTGAGCACGTATAGGCTTTGTAAATTGTCGATTATGTCTCAATAGAATACGATACAAAACTGATGTTTCAAATGGAGGTGGTAACACTGGAGTTCACTGGAGTTGCTGGAACTATCGAGGGAGGTTTTCAACTGTTTATAGCGAACATTCTCATTCCATGTTGCCATGGTTGTATGCTATAGGCTAGATTTATCCAGTCAGTAGGCTCGCCAACGAGAAGTGAGGTAGTTGGTGGGTACTCAGGATGATTTCTTACGAGGTATTACAATAATAATGAAGCAAGACGTTTTGCCTTATTGACGTGGCACCTCACCTAAGCGTTAAAATTCATGGAAAAAGGGAACTCAGTATGCTCTAACGGCCGCACGTAAATTGATCGCCACGAAAAAGTCCACTACGCTGTTCTTTACAAAAAGCAAACTTGACCGAACGTTTTTGTAAACTATATTTTATCTTAGAGGATATTTACACAACTATATGTGCAAATTATTATGTCATGCGCATGCACCCTGGCAGTTATATGTCTTATAAAGCAGTCGTAGAATTTGGATAGAGGTAAGATTTTTTCAGTATGACTTCAAACCGATTGGTAATTTGCACAGTGAATGTAGCCGAACGAAAGTACTTTGACTGACAATGACCGCAATTTGTGGGGAAAATGGACAACATCAAGTTGGGGCATTTCAACAACATGAACACGTTGAATTTCCATTTTCTTTGTCAACTAACCACATACAACTTAGTGGCATATACTTAGTTCTACGGTCATGGAAGCACCCAGCTCCGATGACCAGTTGCAAATATGACGAGCAGCTAAAATGGGGTGGCACTGCATGCTGCCTTGCCTTTTACCTGTTCCAAGACGTCGCCACACCGAAGCGGATTCACCTCGGTGAGGTTCGGTTGAGAGTGCACTGGGACAATAAGTCCTAGCAAAAAGTCTTCGGGATCGATGGATTTATAAAAGTAACTGTGGCCCTCTGCATCTTCGTAAGCGTAGACGGCGTCAGCGGTGCTGCCGTGACCATCGAAGGACACGCTTGACCAGAGCGACAGAATAACTGCCATAGCTGTTGTTGCTAAAAGGCGCCGCATCTCAGCGAACGTGGTGGTTTTTTCTCTTTGGGACGGACATCGTCTCTACACACCTGGCGAATCATAAATGATGAGAAGGAAATAAAGAGAGATAACGTTACTGCTCTATAACAAAATTTGCAGACGGTAGCCTCAACGGTCGTAGGATTTGGCTTCAATAGTATAGAGGAATAGTACCAACGGTATCGCAGCATTGACAAGCTGCTGTTTGTCCATGCCTTACTTGCCCACGTGACTGTTTAAGAGTATTGCATATATGTATATGTTGCGGTTGATTGTAGTATTGTATCCAGCAAATCCAATGCTGTACCTTAATGAGAACTTTTTATTTTAATTATATTTTAGTTTCATTTTGCTCTGTCTAAAGAGAATCAATCTTTGGGAGCCCCAAATCCTGATTAAGCTAATTAAAATTGACACTTGAGCATTTTATCTAAGAATATCTGCGTTAATGTACAACTAACACGTGCGTATTGCTGGACCGCGACGTAACATAGTTAAATGTAGAATATCGACATGCTAAATTCCGGTACGTGATTTCAACAAACTAAGCGCTCCAATATGCTCATTTGCAGCAGTGCTTATGTCTATTGAGACGTACTGGCCGGCCATAAAGTCTATCCAACTGTACACTTTTCTTTGCCAAAATTCAACCTGTTATTTTTCGAAAACTCAGAGTGGCTAGCTTTTCCGAATTTAGTAGAGATCGCCGTATTCCATTACAGGATAACACGCGTACTCCAGCCATTCCTATATGACAGCATGGAGTGGCGTGCCGAATTGCTATTACAGAAATACCGAAACAGACCTTCAAATAAGCCAGTCATATGTGCAAGCTTCTGCTACCCTAGCACGTAATGGTTGATACTTCAACGTGGAACATCGAGCCATGAATCGTATCGAATAGCCACAGGCGTTATAGCGACAAGAGTGGCCTGTATACGATTGCGTCAGCGACAAAAAACACTGTGGTAATAGGTTTTCTGAACAATAAGGTGATTTCTGTACAAATTGGTATGCAGAGTGACTTCAGTAGTAGTTCTGGTCAGATAATTGATTGGAAGCCATTCCGTTTACTTGGCTAGGTGCTCTCAGCTGGAAATTGGTATTTCCGCGCGGCGGTCCGGCGATGAATTATACTTATCAAATTATTCAGGGTACTCGTACCAGTTGCCAATTCTAATTAACATAGTATTTGAGAAATGGCAGACTGTGATTTGCGTTCTAAAACAGACCTTGTGGCGGCGTGCCTTATAGAAACTTAATGTATTAGACTGACAGAATAATGGAAAGTAATAGTGAAGCGCCTGACCGTTTCATGGCAACCCCATAGAACTTCGGCTTGCGACGCGACACCTACGGTTAAAGCGGTGCTCAACGCAAACGATACAAGGGGAGGTCGAAAATAATCCAATGGCTCAAAACGAGGTTTTTGCTTAAATACCTAAAAATTACACATAACATCGATTAGCTGGATCCTGATTTGTTGCATATATAATTTATTAGTTAATCACATGATATAATTTACCGTCGACGCCGATTTGCTCAAGCAAAATCAAAAAAACATTTCACAAGCTTTAACCTTACTAAGGATTGCAAGTCCTTATTTAAACTGATTTTTGCTTGTCTCATACTCTCTCTTGGAGTTAATCATATTAGAACTTATTGTTTCGAAGTGGTAATAACGTTGTTGCGGTTGCCACATTGGATTTATTTGCTAATTGAGATTAGATCATCCAGGTTCCAGTTTATTCTATATTAGTTTGTCGCGAAGGGCTTTTAAGAAATCTGCTATGAATTCCATCTGGTTTTTGACAGCACGATTCATTATGTCGAGATTAATCTGTGTTAGGGGTTTCCACAGTCATAATCGAGGTCTTTTTGGCTGTTATTTTCTCATTTGCTGTTTTTAGGCATCGGTCGGCGAGCCAGGTATTAATTTATTTATCGTTAAGCCCGTCAACAGAACTTCGTTCGAATTTGTATTGTTGGAGCTGACATATCTGCTCGCATCCTCTTCCTAGCGATGCCGAGAGGCTATTGCATTTTTCTAAAGCTGTGCTACCTCGAGACTTAATACACTACGAACGGTCTGAGTGGAGTTTACATATAATTGTATAATTTCGTTGAGCGTCCATAGCATTGAAGAATTGTTACAGTAGGCTGATGATAAATCATGCTATTCACTTTAGCTCAGCGGTACGGGGGTTTGACAAGCTGACATTCGCCTTCTCTTTTTTGCAGCATTAACTTAAAGAGACCGCTATCTCATGCCTTTGGCGCATATACTGTACACGCAGTTTACGACCAGGAAAGTAAAAGTTGGTCCATCACCCGCCTAATGTCTTGTACGAGTCTTTCTCGGTGGCAGCGGGCTGGGAGGCGTGTTTGCATGGTTCCATTTGGCACGACATGCACTGTGCGATGACGAATATAATCAATTTAGCAGGACGCCTGTCCTAATGGGCTAAACACATGAGCCACCGAAAATAGCATCGAGCAGTAATAAAGCAGCGCGACCGTTATAACATCTACGAATGGGGAGTACATCGTCCATCTATCGTAGGCGGAGGTCGTGAAAGATGAGTTATTACCGAACAGTGGTGTAGTGGGTGTAGAGGGTAGCAGGTAATAATTAAAGTCATGGTGGTCGCCTTGGTTGTGTGAGCCTACTTGCAGGTAATCTCCTATGTAGATCTCTAAGTGGCAAAGGACAATTTTCCTGAAGTGTAAAAGCGTGTTGTTATGGTAGCTATATGGCGAAAAAAACTTTGAGGATCGCAGTCATACAGCAACCTCAAGTAAGCAGATCTAGTCAAAAATAAAGCCACATCAAAATTCCTAAAGTCAATATTTTAAAATAATATTTGTTAAAGCTAGATAAGTGAAGATGTTCCTAAAGCGCAAAAGAGCAGATAATTCTAGTGCGTCATTCGACAAATGTTTTTGTATGTAGTACGATGAATCCCAGCGACATGAATTCTTTTCTGCTGTTTGAAGGTGCCATGAGTGGTATGAACAGCTTGTCTAATTACATATTGCCTTATGCAGTAATATACGTTAGCTCAGTTCCAACTGGTTATATTTATGTAAGCGGCACTTAGAATACACTGCACGAGTTTCCGTTCGGCTCAAGGCTATTTTGTGAGGGTTCTTTTTGCATTTTTGCTTGTAATTCTCATTTCATTGGTCATTACTTTAAGACCAATATGATAAGGAGTCTCCTTTGGCAGACAGACTCTTTAGGACGCAACCTTTATACTGTATAAAAATTTCTCTGAGTCGTCCAATTCGTTCGGCAGTTTTGGGTTCTGAAGTCTGACCCCCCACAATGCTTTTCGGCATATCAATCTTCATCATGGAAATACTGGAATCACATTCCACGGTTCTTTTAGAAACGGCAACGGTGGTTAATATTATCATAAGCTGTCAATAGGTTCGCTGAACGTGAAACAAAAGCTTAATCACTTCTGGTTGTTTTCCGGCACTGAATAGTGTCCTTTCATTTAATTATATTGTGAGGGAATTCAAAGATTTCCACCTAAAAGTTTTCAAACAACTCACGTAAATATTCGCAACATTGTGTCTGTCATTAGCGAATAATCTAAATGTTGTCCGCCATTGGACACCGCTGCATCATTCCTAATATCACGATAGACTAATCACGGTGCCGCCTGCGAGGCAATAAAATTAAAATGATCGTTGATTTAGCCAAGGACTTACTAGCTAATTGGGCAACCTAGCTTATTTCCGTAATTCATATTAATTTACATATTAATCCGCAATAATGCAATAGCCAGCCTCTAAGTTCGTTGGGCCTACACTCGACTGGGTTGCCTAACTTTGTCTAAAAATTAAGTGGCCAACTAAATACTAAAGTATGTTGGAGCGCTCAAAATTTGTCGAACGACAAAAGCCCGGTAAGATTAACCGTTCGCGCACTCTGTTGACATACATTTATTTTCATGCACGATTATTCATATTCGCATTCGATTATTCGTATTCATTTCATAAATTCAATAATGCGCTGATTCTTCCATAGAGATTGTGCATTTCTGAGAAACAGCAGTAGTCATATTGACCTAGTGAGATTTAAAACACTAAAAATGCAATAACTTAGTATTTTATGGGGTAGAGTTAGTATCACAACTTTTCAGTTGCTTTGTTTTAACCTGTCTGCGTTCGAGCTGCTGGTAAAGATGCCGGAATTATCCACTTCATTTTGCCTAGCTACCAAGTAGAAAGCTTACACTATGCCCACACATTATTATTAAGAAATATTATTATTATTGTCCAAACGGTATTAATTCTTGGAGTAGCAAAAAAGGGCACGCAAAACACAATGAATTATCTAAATTCTCTGGTATCTATTAAATACATTGAAGTACCGAATTTTCAAACTCATCTCTAGACCAGTTACGCCTGCAAAACTGATTCAGAGATGGAAATTGTAGACTAAACTTGTCAGTCGTAGAAACGTTCTTTGTACCCTACACATTAAGTCCGGTGAATCTATGTTGAAAGGCCTGCTCCTCATTTGTTGCGGACATTTAAACTGTATATATTTAAGAATAGCATTTGACACCATCATATGTTTGCATTTTGCCACCTGTTGTAGTTGGATCGCTGCTTGCTAATGAGCAGGTGAAGTCAGATCAGCGAGTAGTGAGTGCCAATATTGACTGTTCCCTGCCTTCTCGAGCGCACATTTCACAATTTCAGCGGTTTGCTAATACGATAACGGAAATTTTTGGCGCTTTGTAGCTCAATGATCCGCGGTGCTTTCCACAAGTATGATGGAAGATACCCCTCGGAATACCTAAAACCCCATAACCTGATATAAATGCCCCGTCGAATGTTGGAACGATTTCAGTTGTAACTAGGATGCTATATGAACGCATACACCGCAGCTTGAAGCTTGGACGGCCATCTTCTACCATCTCATCACATACTATCATATTGAAGTTGTGCTTGCTTATTGAGTGCTACAAGACGCCACAACCAATTAAAGGATGCAAATTCTTGTCCTGCGTTATGTTAGACGGAGAAACGGAGGGTCGTACAGGACACAAGAGTATGTTGCAAACTAAAACGGTTTATTAGGATCAGATCCGGCTTTTTTGTATCTATCTTAATCCTCTGTATCCGTCAGAACAGATTGACGAATTGAATTTGCGTGAAGTACGCTTTAGCTGTTTGTCACCTGTTTGGGCAATCAACCGACCCTAGTGTATTTCCCTTAACGTTTCTGCCAAGTACGAAGCTTCGTTGGCTCCGAATATTAATAGAGTTATGCTACTTGTCCATATATCGTGGCAGGTGACTTTCGGAAAATCCGAATGTTTAGAGCTTACCGGAACGTGATGGGTCGACTGCCTTCATAAAACACAATACACATAATCCACGGAAGGCGGTGGTCGAATGCGCTTCACAAGTCCAAATTAAAACTGCACTATGTTATTTATTATCCATTGTTGAGCAGTGTAGCTACTCTAACATTCATTCACATTGTCAGCCGTAAAACGCATCTTAGGTTGCAATGCACTCTCCGGAACAGCGACGATAGAATAACATGGAGATATCTAAAATCTACTCAAACACTCTAAATCCGTTAGCAGTAGGTTCGTTTATATGACCATATTACTCTCCGTGACTATGAAGACTTAGAAAATCACCTTATCGTTGTAGATCCCTCTCTCTCTCCCACTTCGCTTTTCCCCTCTTCCCGCGGAAAGGAGTCAGCTTCCGCTTTTCAGAGCTTTCTGATTGTTCCTGCGGCATGCAATTTACCTTTCGTGTTACTAGCTAGTTCGCGCACGTCTCGACGACCTCATCACTGCGCCGACCAGCAAAGACCCGCGACGTGTCTGATGCGCCTTTTTTTGCCAACTGCCACTTGCTCCGCCCCGGTGAAGCCTCACCGCGGCTCGACAATCAGGTTGAGCCGCATCCTCCACATACCTAGCAGAGAGAACACCGCTCTCTGTAACAACTCTTTCTCTTTGCCCGCCTCGCATCTTCAGCATCCGTGTGGGCCGGCTCGGATTGCGAGTAGCGTGTTTGTGGGCTTGGCGCGACGTCAGGGCAGTCGAAGGGGGAATAGTCCAATGGAGGCATCCGATTCTTTTGTCGGAGTCTTTGCGCTCCTCCGCTAGCCAAGCCGCGCAGACGTGGATGCGACAGTTGATGCGCGCGCGCTGCTACGCTGACGCCATGTCGCACGCTTACCGCTGACGCCGCCATAGGATATTCCTACGGATATTCGCCCTCGGCACGTCGGTGGCTGGTGGCGCTTCGCCAGCGGCCATTAGGACGATACCAGGCAGAAAAGGCCAGTCGCGAGCATGTAGGTGTGAACCCGGCGGAACGCTAGGAATCGCCAATCCCCGGGGTCGGGGAACGGTCACTGGCGAGTAGTAATTACTGGCCAAGCGTGCCCAGACATCACGGACACGGACCAGTCGGCACTTGCAGGTCAATCGTCAAAGATCGGTGGGGCCGATGTACGTGAACCGTTCAGCTGATGGATCAGTCTCTCCGTCAGTGTATGCTTGTGGCTCGAGTGTCGGCACGGTCGTCACTTTCACTGTGACCAACAGCAAAGTGTTCGACGCCTACCATGTCTGTCTACTGTTGTAGCCTGGACGTTGGGCGGCCGCTGTATATATCGGAGATGTGTTCAACGACCGAGCGTGCGCGCGTGATCGCCTTAATGAGTCTGTCCGGTTGTTGTTTCCGTGAAGCAGAGTCCTCTACGGCACTCCGGTATTCGACACTCGCATAGCGTCGCGGAGTAGTGGCGTGGCGGCAGTTTTCGCCATCCTGCGGCTAACGTTGGCCCTCTGTCCACTTGCACCTGTGGCTTCTACAAACGATGTGGATGGATTATATTTGCGATTCGTTGCACGGAGTTGACACTTTTAATGTGGATCGGGTTGTCGAAATCACGGCGGGAAAAGCCTTATCGGCTTGAAAAACATTGAGAATGAAATACTGCTCTTTCTCCCTCGCTCTCATCACATATATATATATATATATATACCCGTCCTTACCCGTTCCTATGTATGCATTTGATTTGTTTTTTTAATCTGTTTCCATGGACGGCGTGAGGCTAGCCCCTGACCACAAAACCCGAAATTTTATTTTGGATCTCATTAGCAGGATTCACAGAACAGGTGGCTCACGCCCGTTTTTGTTTATCGAAAGGTAGTTTTTGAAAAAAATTTTACAGTCCTTAGGCATGACTCATGCTTTCAAATCAAGCACCGCGAATATGGGAAGATTTGTTGTCTGTGCTTGGTTGACTGATTTCAACTAACGAGAATACTTCGACCTTGTTTTCGTAACTGCACTTTTCAGCTAACCCAAACTATGTCCGAAAAAAGCAATAACTTGATTAAAATGTGTACCTTCCGCGCTGAAGTTTTTCAAATGGTGATGGACCGCTGAGCATGTATCTATCATGTGGCATTTAAGTTCCGCATAAATATGACATGCCAAAGACAGTAGTTCCAACTACCCAAACATAGATTGCTTAACGCCCCGTAATTGTTTTAGTTAAGCGAAGTACTAATTTACAAGCAACCTTTCATAAAAAGAAGTGATTGTAGAAAAAGTGTTTTAAATGCTTGACACAGTATCTGGATAATTACCATTTGACTAAACAGCTTTGCTGTGTGGATCTATTTAATTTGCACGCGGTTGCTGAAGCCGCATAGTATAGTAAGACAAAAAACGTAGAGTTTTAAACATGTGCTTTGTTAGTTATCTATCTTTAGAATACAGGTATGAATATATTGCTTTCTCACGAATAACCTATCGCGCCTTCACCACGAACCCATAAAAATCACTGAATTTATTCTAACAAAAGGCAAGTGGGAGCACGGTCATCTCATCGAATTTATAGCCTGTACGTAAATCACGTCACTGTCAGTGTTGATGTCGCTTTCAAGCGAATGCGCTGCCACATAAAGCGCCATCGGCTTACAATTAATGCTCGAAGGACTCGACAGGCCATTTGGCTACAGGCAGTAATGTTTACGAAAGCACAACGAGCAGATCAATCGGAGCACGACTGGTGGCCTTAGGGGTTCATTTATTGTTTCCACTTGAACTAAATCCTGAGGCTGACGTTCAGGCGCGATTAGTGGTCAACAGGAGCCTCTACAAAACTTTATTCACTCAATTATCCCGTCCGACGACCTTACCTTGAACCACATCTTAAATAGGCTCTGTTTTTTCGTAACCTGCACTATTAAACCGTGCTACCTAACATTGAAATCAGCTTTTCCTAAAGATGGATAGAAAAGAATGGTAATTTGTTTCTTTTGCTGCAGCTGCGCCAAAATTAACTTTAGAATTTGTAGTTGTGGTATTGCAAGGGATGTGCCCAGAACTATTTCTCTTCGTTAGCTTTGCAAGGGAAATATTAGATCTGCAGGCAGGCTACTCTATAAAACTGTGACCGGGACGGAGCAGTTTTTTGGCTTAAGACTCATACCTCAAAGGTTATGTACCAAACTCCTGCTTTCGACCCTTCTTTGTGCGTCTCAAATATTGACTGTATACCTTGAGCGACAAGTTCCACTACCGTAGATAATATTAGGAACGTGTAGCTGGGCCATGAGTCTGCGCTTGTCATCAGGTGAATTAGCAGTAGATATTTTAAAAAGCGCGTAAAAGGTTCATCGCACGCCATAAAGTCCCTAGTGGAGCATAGGAAAACAACTCAATTTATTTTGCTTGTACTGCGCGACATATACCTTATAACATAAGAACGCGTCGAAAAAAATAATTTGAAGAACAATACGTACTTGTTGGTTAATTTATTGGCGGTGCTTGGCTCTGTTGTTTCGTGCTGTCCTTTGCGCTCGTTTCATTGGTGAATTGTGATGCTCAAGTAGAGAAATTTGCAGCTCTAGACCTGCAACTGTCAAGTGAGCCGCTAATACTGGTTATGGGCATTTAAATATCTGTGTTACTGTTGGCAGCTCGGTCCTATTGCGACAAAGCAGACGCAATTGCAACAATTTACTTGCCGGTGATATATGTGCGGCTAGTTCCTGCTCGATCGATTACCTGATGTCGTATACGGTATATGTTGTATACGTATACTGCGTGGCCTCGTTTCGACAGGCTCAAATCGGCTCAAAGGCTTTGTAGCAAAAATGCCTCTGTAAAGAGAGCACCATGTATATTGGCCTTTATTGGCACCCATACGCCATATTGAGCTCATGTAAAAATTTGCTAGCCAGTTGTCTACTTTTTTTGTTTACTTATTTGGGAAAATCGTCGCGTAGTAGTTATACTAATTACTGTGACATGGTGGAATCGATCGCTGACCGTAGCATGTTAAGAACGAAATGTTACCTGGTGAATCAACAATTTCTGATCAACAATTTTTGCACAGCGTACAACGCTATGCATCCGAAGGATCTATTGCAATTGAAGGATGACGCTAATCAGCCCAGTAATCAACAACATAAAAAAAATGTATCTGCGGCAAATGTCAAAAAGGTCGACGCTGAGACTATGATGATCCACAAAACGAAAACTATACAGATTCTCTGCAGGTTCTCTTAAGAAAAATTCACGCTTGTTCTAGTAAATGTGATTACCTTCACTGCAAGCTACTACTGTGCAACAGTGAGCCATATAAGTTAATTTAAGAAACCTTGAAATAGGCATTCACGCACACGGAGGTACAAGGAGCGACAGTAATTATTCACCCATAATGCGCTGGTAAACAATGCCTGTGATGTGGTGGAATGCAGTTTGACCAGACGCTATCTACGTACTGCAGAATAATGGACTGCTTCTTTGAATGTTATCAAAATGAGTTTAGGTTGCACTTTCTCTCACTTCTTTTACCGGGAATTCGTGAAAGGTCTATTACGATTACACTAGATTTCGGCTCATGCTCTTGAGCCATCAAACGGTGAAGACTCACTTCCACTAAAGCAAATTTAGGCCGTTATTTTCAAAATCCCTATTTAGAGACGTGAGAAGCCTTCGACGCTCATGTGGACGAGTAGCTTTACGAACTCCACAAAACGAGATCCTTTACCATAAATGTCGTCTGTTGGCGCTATCAGGGGGCCGGTGACTAGGCATACGCGGAAAGGCTTAAACACTAACTGTATCAAGGGGTGTAATAAATTTAGTATAAACAATATGCTCCTATCAGCGCCGCTTATCTGCACTTGGTTTACCATCACTAGCTTAGCCTGGCTCCTTCGAACGTTGTATCCTCCCAAAATCAAACGCTGAGCGACAGAAGTGTCCGGAATATCGACGTAATTTTTTAGTAGCCTTTTAATCTAGTTGTGCAGTCTATCGTTTTGGGATAAGGGAACACACTTGAAAGGGGAATCATTGTTCTATGAGTGAGTTTAACAAGGCGGGATGTCAAAACCGAAAAATGTAATTGCACTTGAAACCCGGTGGCATAACTCCATTCGCCGGGACACCTCACCATTGACGTCATCTCCCGCAGACCAGCACTTAAGTAGTAGTAAGCCCCTAGCCTTGACCTTGGGAAAACGATTTTATCAGATAGTCAGTGCAAGATTATGTTTCGTCATATGGTTATGCTAGAATTCGTTGTTTTGTGGGTGCATCGTATAACATTTATCTATACTTCAAGTTGCGATACTTAGCTGCAAAAACCTTCAGATTCTGGGTACTGAAATTCCCGTCTTTGAACTCTTTGAAAGTTGTTTTGCAAAACTGGTTTTGGCCCTTAGCCCAATGAGTCTTCGACAGCGCAGATTTTCATGATATAAACAACGAAATATCTTGTTGTGTCAGATACTTAGCTTTATCGAAAAATCTCTCTGATTTCGCAATCTGTTCTTTCATTTGGTACTGCTTTTCTACTTTGGATAGCTCACCTAAAAGATATCGTTTCACCTAAAGCATATACGATTCATTTTTAATGTTCTCTGAATTGAGTGATCATTTTAACGGTTTTAAGAAGGGCCATAGTTAGTTTTAAATCGCTTACTATTTCTACTTACAGCACTAAAACCATTGTCATACACATATCAGGTATAATTGATGGGACTAATGATGACCAACAATTTTTCAAAGAATAAAGGTTACCTAAAACAACTGAGAAAAAAGGAATGATTCCTCCTGTTTCGCAGTTTACAGTTATTAGGTTTATCTTAGAAAGCAATGTGAAGGTATTACCGTAGACGTTAAATTTTTGGTTGAGGGCCAGCTCTGAAAAAACTTGAAGGCCTTATAAAAAGTAATTGTCACGGTTTTTAGGATTCCTGTCCTATTTTCAACCATAATAAGAAAAACTTGAAGTACAAGGTGTGCAGCCACGATCTTGAGGCAAACAACTTATAATAATCGTAAATTATCATGTTTGACAAAAAAGTTGTACGAAAAAAGCATTTACCTAAAATTGCAAGTTGTTTCGAAGTACCTAGGTTATGGACCTTTTTTCTATAAGCAAAATCAAAGTTAGTATGGGTATCTTGGAATCCATAAGATGCATGAAAAACCTCACTTTACCTTTTGAACTGATATGCCATCAGAACACATGAGCCTTTGATTACCTTTTCGTCAATCTGAAACTATTTGCAAGAAAAACACCAAAAAGCTATCTCGAAGCCTACCTTTGCTTTAAGGCAATACTCTTTTTCGTACGACATATCACAGAAAGTTGACGTTCATATTTATTACTGAAAGAAATCTTACAATACGCAAAATATTTGCTGCAAACGACACTGCAACAAGAAAGATACGTTTTCACCTTGGCTGAATGCGGATACGCACCCCAAACCTCAGGGTTTTCCTATATAAAGGTGTTTATACTCAGTTCAGGACGTCAAGTCCTCCTTCTTGGAACGTTGGAAACACATGTGTGATCAAACCTAGTCATTCTTGCGTGTTCGGCGTATTAAATAAATTGGATATGTGCATATATGTACACATGTACATTGTGAATATCTATAATGCACCTCTCCGACCTCGCAATTTGCTTTTACCACATATAATGCATCTTTCATGCTAGGCACGAATAAATGCCCAGCACTATAGTTTGTTAAATCCCTTTTACACCACAATGACTAAATATCCGTCTGCAAACAGGAAGTGCGTGCCAGCGGTGAGCATCGCATAGGTTAATAGTGGATTACTACAGCACTTAGCTGTCGGAGTCGCCAGCTAACAGTCAGCAACTTATAACTATATTTCAACACATTTAAACTTTCAAGAAAACGTATTATAATATATTATATTATATCGTCTAGGAAGTTCATTAAAGATTTTTAGTAAAATCAACGGCGATGCTGTTCCCTTAAATCCGGTGCTTAAGATCTACTAAGAATAAAGGTTGTCATTGTATAACAGATACACTGCTTCTTTTCATATTTTGTTTTATTTCTTTTATACCCACAGCGTCTTTGCACAAGGAGCTTACTCCAACAGTGTCATCATGTACAAAGAACACAGTGAGATACGTCATAAACTGGAGACCAAGGTGGCCTGCACATGCGCCATGATTCAGTCAACAGTCAAACAATTTTCATTCACTGATCTGAGTTAATAATCAATAAGCCGGATGCAATAACCAACCACTCAGATTTCCAAAGTACCTCTACGATTGATGTCACATAAGTATTAGATGGGCTTTTATAGGTGATGCTTAAATACTGCGTTGAACAGTAGTGATTTTAATTTAAGCGTCCTCATACTTATTTGTTTAATGCGTTTAATGCGTACTATCAAAGTAAGTATTTTTGAGCAAAATAACTATTTTTGTTCTAGATAACAAGTGTGGTAAACAAATGAAACAGATACATCTCTCAGGGCTGGTTCACGGTTCGGCAAGCTGATCTCGAGACGGCAAAGTAAAAGAGAATTAGTACATCCTATTATACAATATAGCTTTACCATGGTATCGTATTATTGGTAATAGACATCTTGAGGCCTGTATGTTTACATACACAAGGAATTTCATATGGCATCACTTCGGGCCTCTGAATTCTAATATGAGGCTCCATCGGGATAATGATAGTGGAAGCTCTGTATTTTGAATACGCAAACAGGTAGAGTAATTTTAAAGTTCGGAGCCTACTGTGATATAGGAAATCGAAGATATATTTCTTAAAGAAACGGCAAACTACGAGATACGTTTCGTGACTGTGTCAATAGAAAACATCGCTATTAGCGACAGTAGTGTGACATCGCACAGGACATAGTATTGAAATGTAGAACAACTAACCAGTATGCATTTTCTCGACGTTCTGACTTACGAAAGGACAAAAAATGACGCCTCTTTTCAAAAGCTAAACAGCTACGGAAATCTAATTGGCTTTAACATAAAAACATAAGCTATAGGCAACCGTGATTCTTCTGGCCACAGTAGATATTGAAGCTGAAGCAAATGCTGTATGATTTTCCATAATGATAAACAGCTCTTCAAACTACAGTAAATAATTGTTAATTAGTGAATACAAATGTACTGTTTAATAATATGTCGGATATCAAAGCTTGCCCAAATAATACTGTAGTATCGGATTAGCTGTCCTTCCAGAGAGAGATGCCGCTATTTCACTAAAACTTTGGTAACCATTTACGAGTAGCACTAATTAGGGTAATGTTTTTTATGGTCGACTGCGCACATTTTTTAATACGTAGTAACATGTAGCACCACTGTAATATATGTGCGCATGTATATAGATTAAAGCAACCTCGTTAACTTTTGCCCAACTACCGCTTCATCATGAAATGTTTGACTTTTGTATGTCTTGATCCCCTTAAGTAATTTAATTGCATTGAATTAGCGATTGTGATGACAGAACAGAGTCACAGAATGCTAAATTCTCTTTTTTTTCATATACTTCGTCCTTGTTTCAAAGTCGCATCAAACGTGACTCACAATTCCGTAGGATGCACCGTAACGGGGTGCAGCGCCATCTTCTCTTTTGGTGGATATGGAAAGCTTCAAATTTTTTCTCGGCCTTGAGATAATTATATACCTTCTTACATGCTACTCAAAATGACAACTATAAGGTGTATCAAAAGTGATTCGGAACGCTCTTCTATAAACTTTGGATCATCTGCAAGGACACTTCCGTTTACGGTATTCCACTTTGTTGCTGGAAAGCTGACATAATTAACCTTTGTTTAAATTACGGCCGGTTTTTGATAGAATGTTTCTAACATTGGCTGCTGCAAAACTCGAATTTTTTTTTTTTTACAATACTGAGTTCAAAGTGATTTTAAACAAGACGCCAATACACGTTAAGAGACTGCTGAAGCGGAAATATAAGTGAAATGTAAACAAAGGATGACAACAACTATTGCACCTCCCTCGACTTATAGTTTACGCGATAAACCTAAACATTTTTGTGCTTGCAAGGCTTGAATACATATCAGAAGCATTTTCGTTCCCCAATTACAAGTACGACCAGTTGCCCTATATAAATAGTATTAATATACTATGGAATCATATGAAAAGGTCATTATGACAGCTTGTTCCTCTGTACAAGTCCTCTTCATTTACTCTCTTCTCCAGCCGATCAAAGTCATAAATGCTTGCTCTGCAGCGCGTCTCGATAAGAATCTGACGTAGCTTTAGATCCTATAAAAGCGCTCACCTTTGCTTTTATGAAGGCATGTAAAGCCCGTCACATCTGGAAATGGAATTAGCCTGACCCATATGCTGTTAACGCATCAATTCGCAGCAATCTGAACCGATACAAATAGAAAGGCAATCGCCCAAGCCAGATCGACAAATATAACTAAGTAATTGTAATCTAGAAGAACGTTTAAAACGATTTCATGTTTCACCGGGTATCGGAAATATTATAGACTGGTCGGTCTCGTCTGGCTTGAAATAATAAAAGACAACATAATTTTTCTCTACCTCCCCGTTCTGTCATAGACAACAAAATGCATTGAACTATAATAAATTTTAATTATAGGAAACGAGAAAACTTGTGTGCTAATGAAATAAAAAACGGTTAATACAACCTTCTATATGCGTCGCTTACATGCACAAGCAATGCACGCAATTCAAATCCCGAATTCGTCCAAAAATCATGCGCCGTGGTGGATAAACTATTATTATTTATTGATATAAAACAATATAATGGACAATTGCAGAGAGATATATTCTTTACTTGTACGCCCGCCATCGTCTTATTATTACAAATGAGCTGAATGCACTCCCTCTTGAATTAGCATTGAACGTTGGTGTAGGCAGGAACTATGTAGTCACGCCATCCAATTTCGGTATGTAAATAACAGCAACACATATCAAAATATTTATCGAAAGAATGGCACGACCAACAAGCAGGTGCACTTCCATGGCCCTCTAAATCAGTAAGGTCAAGCGAGGTAGGAGTCTTTGTTTAACATTGCACATTACATTCGCTTTTCCCACAAACCCTTACCATATGAAGTCTATTTGTTGCACGCTCCGGAAACGCTCAAGTAGTGCCCAGTCACTTCTTATATTGCCCAATTTGCTTTGTACGTCGTTGCAAGCGCATAGCGTTGTGTAAGTTTGCATATTTTCAAATACGTATTCATGCAAATCTCCGTTTTTGTTAGTGAGCTTCTTGAAAGTTTAATGATAGTAACAGCTGTTGTGGATTGTATAAACAGCGTTTAACGAAAGTCGAACGCAAATATATACTTCTATTTGTTTCTGCTCCTTCATTCTACTCTTACACGCCACACAAATCAAGTCGTCGAAAAGAAGGCTTTGACAATCCTCTGGCTCTGTTGTCTGGCCGCTCTTGTGTTAATACTGTAGGATCCACTTTTGTAAAAGTGGCGAGAAGCTTATCCCAGACCTTAAGGAGAAAACTAGTTCAGAGGAGTAGGAGCTTTGAAATTTCACAGGAGTTTGTTGAAGTGCAATTCCAGAAGAAAAGCGGACGGATAAACGCAGTGAAGGGACTTCAATGTCATTTGACGGAAGAATAGCTCTATTTGGAAATCAAATTAGACGAAGGGTATGCTGAGTCTGTTCGCTTGGGGTCCCCTGAAGGAATTAGAACTGTCAATGGTAAGATAGGTCACGTATGCGTAAACATGTTATGAACTATTTTCCGGTTAAGTCTAAGTCCTAAGTACTACTAGTGTGAGTTTACGTTCTCCCAAAAGAAACCGTTGATATTACTAATTGTACCGATACTAGCTATTGGCGAGCTCAAGTTTAATGCCCAGAACGTGTCTTGGTGTTCATCCGCGAATTACAACTACCTTCGAAGTTAAACGAATATTTTTACGGGTTGTTTTTTAGCATTTCGATGAGAAAATATGTTTGTCGTCTTCAAAAACTTTTTTTGAGAATCAATACAATATACATGCCAGCCATTATCTTAACAACTAAATTTCCACATTTCACGCCTTACCAATTTAGAGTGGTTTCGTAACAACAAATTCATACCTTCAGGCCATTGCAGTTTGCAACTTAAATCCATATTTCAGCATCTTGAAATAGACTTCAGTCCGTATCTATATATCCAATCACATCCGGTAACTGGTACAAGTTACCAGTAAAACACTGCAATTGTATAGTGTACATTTTATTGAAAAGTTCTGTGCGACGCGAACGACTAAATTTGTGTTAACTGTCTAGACAGAGCGTGGTAATGCACGTAGCATACGGTCAACGTGCCCAAAGCAACGCCAAGTCGCTATAGCTGAGTACCACTAGCTAAAGATTCCTGACCGGTCGCTTACTTGTATTCAAATCTTTCCAGCAATGCACAAAATTCCTTTACTGTTTACTCATTCCTCAGAATATTCACGTGAACTGGCTGCATAGTCAAGCGACCACACCGCTGAAAATCTGCACCGTTCTGCGGATAAATCAACGGACGCTATAAACATACTGACGTCAAACTATATCGCGTTGATACACGAATGCCCCTTATCGTAGCCTCGAATTTCTCTGGTCTCCAATCGTAAGTCTGCAGGTACGGAGCAGGTGTATCAGAAAGGGCGGAAGGATCCGGAGAGGGACCCTACGGTGGGAGAGGGTGACAAGAAGCTGTAGGGAATGGTGATGGCGTTTATATAGAGTATCTGGTAAGGTGATTTATACACTTTTCTAACATGATGTATTCTATATAACAACATATACCATAGGTCTGATGTTACGAATATATTGGAGCACTAACAGAACGTTAATATTGTGCCTTAACATATCCTTAACATTTAAGTACAAATGCTTCAATTATTATCAAATATATTATTTCATTTTAAACGTATTTTAATCCCACTGTAAATATAACCTGTAATTTTACTCAAATTATGCTTAACGTTATTTTTTAAGAATGAAATACTAAACCACTACCGGTCTGAACATACAGGTAACAGCAAATAGCTGCTTCTGTATAAACATCCGGTCATAAAAATGCATTATCACCGTCTTGTGATGGTAGTTATTTATAGTCCGCGTCCCCAAAGACTTCGTACACCCTCTGGTGGTCTAGCATTCTTCCCTAAAGGGTACCTTTTCTCTACCTCTGTAGTCCTGAATAGTTTTCACATTATCTTGAAATCTAGAAAGATTTAAGTTGCGAAAGGATTGCCGTTGTCAGCAAACACCCAATCAATAATCCGTATATATATGTTTTATGTCAAGTACGTTCATAGTATTTATTGAGTCAGATGTACGACACATCTTAAAAAAACGACAAATGTCAGCAAAAAAATGGCTATCCTTGTGCAGCTCTTACAAAAGTACACTTCCGTGCCCGATGAACGAAAGACACCTCTTGATTTCAGTACAAGTCACTAGGATGTTACTGCTGTCTCTTGTCCTTCTTTCATTTAGGCCTCGCGACGAAGCTATAAACAAGCCACTATTGACAGTTTTGAAGCATTTGACCTATTATTCAACCCTGTCTCCTGAAAGCACAAACAATGTAGCAAATTATTAACAGAGACTTCATGGGTATAGCTAAGTGGCACTCTGATCCGCGCATGTAAGTGGTCGCTTATATCGTTGTGACAATTTATTTTCTGTTGAATGGAGGGTATCACTCGATTGAGACATATTTAGAGTATAACCGAATTTTTCTCCGTAACTGCATCTAGATTTCTTGTTTACACTAACGCTGCTGTCCGTCTGCGCCTGAGTTGATGGCCCGGCTGCTTTTTAATCCATAAAAATAGTAGAGCGAAAGGATCGAAAAAGAAGTCAGTGTCCACGGTGTCTTTTCTGATAACTAGCACGTTATCAATAACTGAATGTACTACAGACGGTACGAGAAACATCCTAAGCTGAAGCAAACGCCTTTACTTCATCTCTCTCAGCATTTCAGAGCCCATCTTACTAATTTCACGTGCTCTAACTAAGAGTTTTCGAAAACGTCTTACAGAGATTCACTAGAACCCTGCCACTATGCATTAATCAGTAAATTGGCGTACCAAATCGAAGAGGAGGGGGCTAAGATGCATTGATTGACCGTCGCATTGGTTGTTGATCACAACACTTGTGTGCCGGCGGATCTCACCCTCAACATCCAGTGTGTCAAATCATTGTTGAACATATAGCCGGTCCGAACACAAACCGCTTTCTTGTTGACTATATCTTAGAGTACATGCGATGTCACTCACCTTTATGCTTGTTACCGGTATATAACGTTGGGGTAACATTGGATGGCTAAAAAGGCTAAGTAACACTAAGGACACAAGGCTACGTGTCCGAGGTAATATACCGATACGCTCGATTCATTCCAAGCTTAGTTTACACCGGTGCTTCCAGGATGAACCATCCCCAAATTCAGCCTAGACAAATACTTGCAGACAACAGGCACTGTCTTTACAATCCTCTACAATATAGACCACCGATACGTAAATGCTATGAATGCGGTCGCTGCTATTGACAGTCGTTGCGTTTAATCAATAAGATCAATATTTATATCTATGCGAACTTCAACCTGAAAAAGGACGTTGCTTCTAACAGTCGAGGTAAGTTGTCTTTGCATTAAACGATACGCATGACTGAAACATATCTCATTCGGCTAATTTGGTGCTTAAGGGGCCTTAACAACAAAAGTGCTGACACGTGATATTATAAGTACAGTGCCTTCGATGATAGAGAATAAACAGTCCACCAAGGGCTTTACTATTTTTTACTATATTATTTTGAATATTACATTATATTAAGGTTCGTTTGCTTTTATAGCGTCTAAACTTGAATATTTTGGTGACTTCCTAGTAAGAGAAAAATCGTTAAGCTTTTGGATGGCGTAATAAATGCTTGCGTAGGAGCGCTTCTCTTGAGTGTAAGTCAAGAAGCTTAGGCGTAGAACCGTACATAGGCAGACTTGGGATCTAATGTCTAACTATTATTATAGGCGATTATGCCATCAGTATTTTATAACTAACCTAGTAAATTGCGCACTACAGGCTGCAAGCCTATCACAAAAGAGTTTCGTGCTCCCTGAAAAAAGCTATGTATACGGCCTAAAAATTCATAAACGGGAATCATTGGGATCATTGGTTTTATATTGTGAACGACCGAGTTGAGTGGCCTCTCAGTATGCGCACTGGCCTTTTTCAATCACAATCGTGACATTAGAAGCAGGTTCATCCAAAATATTCTCGCGAAGATTTACTTCCCCTTGTTATTTGAATAGATATTTATTTCTGTTTATATATCTAACAGAGGATACTAGTTCGTCAATAGCGTCTTGCCGACAGTACAGAACAATGTCAGCTTTAGTAATCAATTCATATAATACTACATTCGAATATATAACTACAAAACTAGAGAAGTAAAAGGCTTTGATTTTAATGTTCTGTGTTTTTCTCAATATGCAGAGTTTTATCTCAGATGTTCGTAAGCTTGTCCTTCAATTGCATTGTTTGTTCAAGCTTTGTTCAAGATTTATTCAAAAAGATATCGATAAATTATTAATATATATATATATATATATATATGTAAGTACAATTTAAACCAATAAAAATAGCTCTACAGGAAAAGTTATTTCCAAGGAAATAACCAATCACACGATTCAGTTTTAATAAAGAAATTGGAAGCCTCGATTCCGTTCGTTTGCAAATACGATTACATATTTTGGCCCAACCATATGACAACAACGAAACGCCCGTAAGCTCCGTGCAACAAGGACGGAAGTGGCAAAAACAATGTAAAAATCAGAGATCAGCATGAATTCAAATGCCAAAGACCATTATTTTACAGAATGACCAAATTCACGGCGAAAATCTACAAAACGGATCTACAAAAATATTTCAGTTCAGCGATGTGATACTCAAATCTACGTAAACTGGAGGGAATAGGGACGACACTTAATTTAGAAGCCTCAACACTATTTAATGCCGAGGAATCTGCGCAAGGTGTCAACCCATACGTCTGTCTGATGAAAACTGGATTTTCTTGTATTGTCACACGCAATTGATTCTTCTGATTATCGGCAGCAATTTAGTTTGTATAAGATCAAGCGGCAGCTATGTCGCCACCTATGCATAATCTGTTTTCTCGTCAACTTAACCGTAAGTTTGTACGATGGTACGCTACGATAGCTGAAAAGGTCGGTCATCAGCGCGTAACCTTTTCGTAGATGCCAAAGAGATAGATGCCACTCTGAGTGTACTGTAAAAGTACATAAAAGGGGCGATTTGTCGTGAAGGCCACGTCCTTTACCTATCGTTTCATAGCAATATTTACCAAACACCGTACGGGAATTATTTTTCTCCGAAGATTTGTTTACCCCAGAGTAGTTAACACTGTCTTATAAAATCTATCCATAATTTAGCTTTTGCAACGTGAGATTCGTGGGCTTTTAGCTAAAGCATATAAAATATTTTCAAATAATTAAAAGTGTTGTTAATTACTGATACCATCAAACTGATCTTACCTGGATTGGCGGTGACCGATACCAACTCCACTTTATCACCTTGTACTTTTGAATTTGTATTTTGGAAAATACGCCAGGTATGTTGGCGAGACCAAAAGAGCTTTCGACCGATCAGTCCATTCCATCTACCTGGTAATAAGGACGTAATGATATAATTTTGAAATATTTGACAAGTTATACCGCCCGAGGTCGAACCACAAAAGAACAGTAGGTAGTCCATGAGAATAGTAAGTCATACAACAACCGCAAATAACTAAGTTTATAAAACACATTCTGTCTAGCTTATGTCAATTCAACCTGTTTTGCCAGTTTTGCAAGCTGAGTTATAATTCATCTTAATCAGCTTAGTGCAGTTACCGATTTCTGAGGTTCCTTCGACGTAACGAAGTGTTATTTGTTTTTATTTTAATCAGGCTGATCAAGTGAGAATTATTGGCACCAGCGCTCATCAATGACCACAAGAATTTTTTTGAATGATATAGCTCGTCGAATTAAAAAAATGAAAATCTAATTTCGTTTGACTCCTATGAAGGGTTTAACAATTTGGCTCTTTCTTTGAATGAATTTGCATAACTAATTTACATAGCTGACCTAAACCAAGAAGTTTCATTTTATTATCTGCTACTTGCTATAACAATCAAGTTTTTTCGAATAAGGTAACTGCTTGCCAACAAACTGCGCCTCATATGATGTTAATACCGCCCCGTCATCTACTACAAATGAATTCATTTCGTTAGCTTTATTTCAATACATGTTTCCTGAAATAAAGCTAAAGGTAACACCTTTTGACTTACATGTCAAAGAAACTAACAAAGAAACTAACTAGATTTGATAATTTAGTAAGATAAAGCACTGCTTTCACCCTCAAGCGTCGTTTTTCGTTGTCCGGGTGGTGTGTCGTTTTCGCCAACTGTGGCCACCGCGAGAATATATTTAAAGGTTTCGAGCCGATGCAGCAACATGCCCAGAAACTGGATGAATACGACCACCGCAAAGAACACAACAAATCCAAGTCCAATCGGATCCAAATTAAGGTAATAGCGCGTAATGATTACTTGCTGCCGTTGCAGTTATTTTCATAAAACAAAAAATGAAAACAAATAAAATAAAATTAAAAAATGATGCCATATTGAAATGGTATCCAGAAACAGACACAGATTCGTCCTCATCAAACATTATACGTAATCTCCGGTAAAAAATTATGTAAAACTAGATGTGGTTAACCCGGGTGTCGTATTTGGAAATAGTGCATTTGGTAACTATCAGGCTGGGTGAATAATAAGCAATTAGATCTTCGCGCCTTTATCAAGACTTCTTGTAAATACACAATTGAGGTTTGTGGTTGCTTCATATTGTTTTGGAAAAGCATACGACAGAGTAACCAAAGCGAAGCCTCAGAAAGTTCTACGAATATTCTACGAGCGTAAACAGTTAACTGTTAGCTGGTGTCGAAGCTTATATAAATTTTCAAAGAAGTCAATGGCTCTTAAATATGAGCTTGTTCCCAATTACAACTCCTTTTTGGGAGTTCAGTACACTCTTCTACTATCACCTATCGCTATGAACGGCGAATTATTACCGAAAAGCTGTGCCATTTTTAACAAACTTTTTTATTCCTTTTGAAAGATCGCAATTAAGGTGGCACGAATGTGTAGAATGCTACGCGCAGCTTGACATGGCAGGTATTCAAATTCCGTTTTTAAAAGATTAAATCAAAAGGATAGCTCGACAGCGGTAATGGTGTTAACGAAGGCGGATAGAACTGAGAGAGAAATCTTGAGTGCCCTCGCGTGTATAGGTATAATACACAACCTGGCTTACCAGCTACAATAAATGGAGCAACGATAGCTCCGGCGAGGTAGTTTGAAGGTGACAACTTCAAGTTATATCCGTTTTTGAGAGCGGTAACACAAGACCCGAAAGCACACAAAGCGACCCGTTGCAGCGAAAACAAATGATGGGAAGAGATGAGGCCATCGTGGTTTAACGCACAACGATTATAATGAGCGTCAGCACTCTGGTTATTAGCAGAGGTTAATGGATTGCCGGGGAGCTTGTGGAGGCCGATTTAGGCCTTCACTGCACCAAAACCAGCACTTGCTTAGTATATCATCCGGAACGAACGTCAGCCACATTTTCGTGTGTGGATACAGACTCGGTAGTTGTGCGAAAAAGTCGAAGAACGATTTTACATGCTTCCAATCACAGACGGCCTCGGCGCTACAGACTTGAATCAAGACACTTGGTTTGATTGTTGTTAAGGCCGGGATGATGTAATACGAGTGATAGAATTAAGCACGTCGAGTTCGGCACATGGCACATATAGAGCGATTGAAAATGTTCGCGTCGGCTCAGTGGCATGAGAAACGTCGATGGCTGCTAAAACACCCTACACTATATGGATAGTTTTAATGTCATATTGAACAAGGACTAGTCGATTCCGCCTGGCTTCCAAAGCCTTGAAAAGAAAAACATCCAACAAGCAATAAATCAATGTCAAAAAACAAGGGTCAGCTTTCCCGAATGGAACCCAGCCAATACAGTGCCTGTGCAGCTGCACCATCTACGTTACCACGTTTTTAATCCAAGCAAAACAGCAGCGTCGAATAGTCATTGCACAGACTGTATTTTAAACTTGCTACTATATAGCTCTCAAATAGATTCGGCACCGATGCCTCGTATACATCCTTACTTTACGTTATACCCTACACTTTTTGTTTCTGAGAAAAGGCAGAGGCGCACAGATTGAAGTTACAGCGCTATCTAGCGTCCTAAATACGCATGCAGATCTAGTAACTTAATGTCGCTTTCTTACGTTGGTGTTCGGCACAAACTCAATCGTGTGATTTCCCCCAAAAGGCCACTCCATGAATAGACTGTCCTTGTTAATCTGCAGAAAAAAGAGAGCCAATATGTATAAAGCGTTGAGCATGAAGTAGGCTGAGCATATGTTGTTACGAAGATCAATGAGGCTTTTCTGCATAGCTTCCCGTTCTTCAAACTTATCCTTAGGTGGTCCCAGGAATTTCTGCAATCGTAAAGGGCATTCCTAAGTTACTCGCATACATAAATACATCAATCGAACCCGTTAGAGCTAGGTTTCTTCTGCATGGACGTAACCTAACTTCATCCAATTGAATAATATTAATTTAAATGGGTAACATGTTAGCCATTTATTCATGCCATATATGAAACTATGGTAACGGCTCGATATTAGGGTATGTTGTAACAATATCATAACCTTGTATGTCGACGTCAAGTTGATAGAGTTTTAGGTTCTACTATGCTTAACAACACTAAACAAGAAATATTTTTCCGAACGCAATTTTTTCCAAATCTGACTTTGCTATCAATTTAAAACACGATTCTCATCGCAACAATATGCTTAAATAAATCGAACATTATTTTTTAATATTTCTTATATTTACAACGACATTGAAGAAATCTCGTTTTTGAAGGGCGCCCTTTCACAGATATCGTGCTAGTAGATTAAGTTATTGAATATGTATTTCATTAGGACAAAAATACATTAAACGTGCTCATTTGTTGCTTTAAATACGACACAATTAGTAGATGATTCCTGTCTATAAGATCATCAATACTATTTGACCAGCTACTACGTTTCTAGGGCTAAATTAAGCCAGGACACATTTGTTAGATTCTCTCTTGCTCGAAATGAATTATAATGTAGTGACTTTAAACCAGTGTACTTCAGGATCGTAATCAATGCAATCCGAAGCAAAACGAATCTAAGATCACAGTCAGCTATTTCAGTACCAGATAAATATCGCTCATTAGGTCACGACATTACTACCAATCAACACCGAGCAACGTTGGCAGTTTTTATTCTAGTTTAGTTCCAGTGAGGTTACCGAAAACTGCGAGCGAATTGCAAAAGGAACGGGATCGTAAACAGGATACCTGGTCTGCAGTTTTCGGGTTATCAGTTTTGCTACACAGAGGCGAAATCTTCGAGGACAAATATATACGTTGAATTTCATATCTAGCCTTCGAATGCTTTCACATTCGGTCATGCAGAACACCATATGAAATATCGAACGGATCAGAATGCGTTTTTTTGCGGCAAAGCCTCAAACAGTTATTAATGTTGTTTAAATTTGCTTACGTCGAGCATATCGTTCCAGAAGTAGACTTCAGATTCAGCCAGCTCATCCTCCGGCCCGCTGAGAACATCGGGATCTTTTTTCCACTCAAGCATCTTCTTGCTTTTCCACAAGGGCAGTTTGTCATATTCTTTAGCTTCTTTGACGTCACCTTCTTCAGCATATTTCTTGTTGTCTACTATAACCGGGTATGATGAAAGTGGTTGTCGAAAATTAAAGTCTGTGCCTCAAATAACATCTAAGATGAAACCTAGCAATTCAACTGTAATCCTGCCTAATAAGTAAAGTTATGGCATTTTCACAGAAGGCAGACGCGTACGTAAGATTTCAGGGTGAGCTATATAGCTTGAGGGTCCTCATAACAAGTGAAGTAGTTTCTAACACATAACTAAATTGTAAAGACATGGATTAACATCTTAAATACGTCATATTTGCATAAATCATTGAAAACACATAGAACAATTGTGAAGAATCACTTGTAAGTTTAAGATAGTGTAGCTGTTTAAACATGTGTGGATTCGCAGCTTTTCAGAATTGCGCAGCTGTAAGAAAAGTCCAGTTTAAGGGATCGCATTGAAATTGATTATTTGTTGATTTTATTTTTCGATCCGGTGTCAAAAACACCCTTCCGGTAGATGAGTTGGTTCCACCTGTAATGTTTAAAGGTGTCCTGTCCTAAAATTGTTGCTAAAATTGTGCTCAAACAGGCATTTCCCCTTAGCTGTCACAAATCGATGCCACGTTGTCGAAAGATTGAGCCCTGAAAATTCCTTGGTGGTGAAAATTTATATCTAATTAAAACTGTCTGGTATGTGCGCGCCGTTAGCCATACTGAGCTTAATGTGGTCACTTGCACCAATATTTCCATGCAACATCACTCTAACTCGTAAAGTACTATCTTACCAAACATATTAAATATTTAATGCTAACTAAAACGGTTTTGGAAAAAGTCTACTTACATGCTGGATATTGTGGGTCTCTTTTTGTATCGTCCTGGAGTGCTGGGTTTTTGCTAGATTCGTTCGTATCAACCATCGGGGGATAAAGGGCGCTCAGCACTTTGTCCAACTTTGCGTTGATTTCTTCCAAATCTTTATTATCAGCTGAGTTTACGGTTCGCCAATTTAAAACTAAATCGAGCGATTGGCGGATCATAGTGTTTTTTGCTTTTTCCTCTATCAGCAGAAAAATACATGAGTAAAATTAGACGAGAGTGTACACCAGGCTGAGTTTAAGCTTATTAATTGTTACCTGCTAAGCCAATATTCCCAGTCTATGGAAATTACTCGTATATATTGTTACAGAAGTCATGGCATCACTAATGCGACAAACAAGGCACCATAGTATCATACGTAGGAAATGGTGAAAAAAATTTGTAGCAATTAAAAATTTAAGCCAACAAAACGGCAACGATCTTTAGCTATACGTTTCTAATTAACTCCAACATATTATGAGTTAGTCGGTAACTAGCTCAATAAATAACACAATCCACATTCATTTTTTAATGAGTTCCTACCCTTTTTGAGCCTTTGTTCGCCATCCTTTTTCGCTTGCTCTGCTACCGTTGGTGGCTTTTCGCGAGTTCCCCAAGCAACGACGTGCAGGTTCATTATCGAATAAATTGTCAGAAATAAGTACATAGCAGGCACGAGCAGGAAGTACAATACTCCGTGTAAAATGCAGAAGACTTCCTGGAAATGGCTTGAGACTTTTAGGAGATAGTAGAGCGCTTTATTGCCGTGAGCCGTCCTCATGGTGCATGTCTTTACTCTTAATCAAGTATTTTGTTGTACATATCACCCAGCTCAAGCGTTTTCTTCTCGTAATAGAAATAATCATCGCAAAATCTACATTTGTGATATCCTTCATTTCGAATAAAACCAGCAAACACACTCTAGTCTGGCGATTGCCGTTAACCTAGGGCTCTCTCACTCGTGAGCTGAGAGCATTGTAGTCTTAATGAAATTGTACGACTGAAATACTACAGCTTGTAGATAAAATGTAGGGAATGTCAGTTTGGAGCTTCTTTTTCTTCTTAAATCACCTGCACTCACATCTGTCATCAGTTCTCATTTTAAAGTGTTATAGTAATCGAGTGTATATGTATGTAAAGTAGACAATGTATAAAATTGTATTCATGGTTGTAGAACATTATCACAAATAATCGGAGCTAAATGTCCTTCATACATTATGATTATATATTATTAAGAACTATATGGCTTAAATAGTGTCCAGCTGTCGTATTTAAAAATATTGTTAGGGCTAATCATCAGGCAGCATTTAACGTTTACAATTTTTTTGCAATTTTTGCATGATTTCCTAAGACGAATCCCATAAATGTAAATTTACACCGGCGGGGATAGAACCCGTGCACCTACGTGCTCCTACGTGCGGTTCAGCCATTTAGGGTCTTAATATGTAATGGCAGGGCATTCTACATAGCTGCAATTCCGACTGTAAATGCGCTATGATCGACATTTTACACAAGGTGCTGATAGCAGAATGTTGAAGAAACCACCACAAGTACTACTATTTGACTTCAAGATACCACAAACATTCGAACTGTGACCTAGGATTATTCTTCAATAGAATTGAATACATTAATTCTATATGCAAGGACAATGGTAGTGTCTCACGATAAGTGTAAAGACGGCTCCGCGGACGGTAGATAAAAGATGCATTTAAGTACTCTTTTTTTCCAACCTAAAAATAGGTATTATCCGATTGATATAGTTTAAGCCAAAGTATTCCACGTCCTACGTCATTTTTAAATTGAAGAAGGCGTGATGAAAAAGCATACATGTACTTTTAACACAGTGTATTTATGAAACGCATGGCTGCCAAAGAAGATACAAATAACTTGATTGTTGTATCGACAAGACAATTGTGTTTAGTCTTAATACTCCAAAACAGTGCATATATATATATATATATATAT
>MNPL01013524.1:0-18587 GCA_002081605.1 Tropilaelaps mercedesae | reverse complement strand
GTAATGCAAAAACTGCTACCGTGGACGTTAAATGTTGGCTGATGGTCAGCTTTAAAAAAATATATACTGCATCTGGCGGCGTTCTGATCGAACATCGATCGCTGACGTTGGAACGCGCATTTTCTGTTCATTCATATATATGTACAGATATGTATTGGTATGCGTTTTAAGATTTGAGCAGGTTAGCTGGAGAAGGAGAAGCTACTAAAGAAATTCATCAAAGTGCATTAAATTTCTAGAAGATGTAGCATGTAAAGCGTAAATCAAAGATGCGTGACCTTTCAAATCAAAGACCTTTCGTGCGAGTAACAGCTCTCTCCGGGAAATATACAGCCTTCGTTTTTTTGTCAGGTGTGAGTGCTTGTAAACGTAGACGAACCCGACTGGATTTTATCGTTTACCAGCATTTCCGAATCCCAAACGAACGTTCACAAACGTCCGACTGGATTGATCTCATTTGAGTATCTTGGTTCCATCATTTCGTCTTAATTCGGCATAGCCAATATTTTCCGTTGAAAATGATTAGTTCTTTGTCGATCATGGCTAGACAAGAAGACAAGATGGAACAGACTACTCTGACTTAATATTATGCCTAATAGTCTTCCGCGTCCCATAATATTTTCTGAAAACGCTTAAGATTATAGGTCATTGAAATTTTTTCTATGGCAAACTTTGGCAAACGCATTATAAATGACTGCCTGTCTTTTTTAATTTTTGTAGAGAAACGAGAAATCAGCTCATCGTATTTCACGTTATAACGTAAACGATCTCGCATCCAAATTGAATCGCACTCTTCGTCAGAGGCAGGTTGTCGGCAGCGAAGCTCAAGATCAGGCCAGTGAACTAAATACAGCGATAATCGATGTTGATGACAGCATGGTTCGTAACTTGTTGGTGACATAAGAAACCCGGCTGCTATATATTGGACATGTGGCTTAAAGTTGAAGCTTGTATAAAACTATACAGCCGTTTGCTGTGATTTGATTAGGTCGTAAGGGTTCATGTAATAATTGAGACGCAAAAATATTTACGTAGAAAACTTTTAGATATCAAGCTTTAACAAAATTTAATTTAGAAGCATTGATTACCTGGTATTCCTAATAAAAAACCAAGAAAGCCTCATTGTAGACTACCTAAATCATGTCCTATTTTGGTAATGTATTTAAGCCGCCTGATATCTAAGATTTATTTGATTTGAAGAACGTGTGCCTTAATGGTTGTATATATAGTCTAATTTTGTTTATAAAATCTTATTCTGGCTACAGAAAGCTCTTTGTAAAAGTTTTGTAAGTATTCACTGTCTAAAAATAGCAATCAATATTATGCTTTCAACTTTTACAATAATGGTTTATGTATGAATTGCTTATAGTATCTGACAGTCATATGGATATTTATCCAACAGTAAACTGTAATAACCTATTCTTTCGAATCATTTTAGCTTTACGGCAGAGTTAGTTAAGATAAAAATTATGTGATATAGTTTTAAAAGGTAAACTCAAAAACAGTTATATCCCAATAATACAATAGAGTAGTACTTGCAATAAATACACAACAACAGTCAGCACAAGTAACAGTAATAGTAACAAAAACAGTATTTACTTCTGTTATAATCTAATAGAGCCGAACTTTCATCGATGACGCCGGTGCCGACGCTGTTGGCCCGGTGATGTCTCGACGCAAAGGGCGTCCGCGAAAATTTATCGACGTTGCCTTGTCTACGCCCAGTGTCTTAGATGAAAACCAGCATCAGCCGTATGGCACCTCGCCAGAGGAAGCGAAAACATCACCACTAATTGCTCAAAAGGAAAAACTTGAAGATCAATCGTTGAATAAGGACAGCCTGCTACCCATGCCGGAGTTAACGACGACGGCGGTGACGCCGCCGGAGCAGGAGGTGACGGAAGGAAGCAACCGAAAACCTTTTTTTTTGGCCAAAGTTCATCTGCAGCGGCTAAGACTCAGACAGACGGAGGAAGCTGTTCGGCGGGCAGCTCTCAAATTTGCGGACGGTCGCCTCATCCGAAGAGCACGACAAAGTCGTGAGGTAACCTCGTCGAGTAAGTTCAATAGAATTACTAGTCTCAGCTTTCATTACATGATAAAGGTTACCATAACGCTAACGTCGGTCCTTGAGGTTTTCGTGTTGATGTCTTTACAACATCATAGAGACTCGTCCTAGAGATGGTCCTAAGGCGTAAGCCATTGATTTTTATGCAACTAAAACGATTACGATAGTCAGTCATGCATTTAGACAGTAGCGCACATATAGCTTCTAAATTCTGTTCAATAAAAGAATTTGAAACAGGTTCATGTGGAATGTGATGACCGATGCATTTTCCATTGTTTCGGCCAAGCTTCGGTGATCGATGCGGCAATGAATTGTATGATATATTCATAAATTATTTGACCAATTGCGGTTTGTCATCTTTGATCTTTGCTTTACTCGCGCACGATGAATGCGTCTGTATCTGACGTTCTGCTTTGCTGGGCGTCTTTATTTGCAGGTACGTCAGTGACGTCTTCAACAGCTGCCGCTACAAATGTGGTAACAGCTGCTTCTTCAGCTGCTGCTGTGTCCGTAAAAACTAGACCCATTCGGCCGAGCTCGTCGTTCGATACCTCAGAGGCAGAGTTTAAACCGGGGATTCTGCTTTGGTGCAAATTGGGCAATTATCCGTTCTGGCCGGCTGAGGTGACGACGGACCCCGTTAGTGGCCTCTACGTACAGAAGTCACGCTTCGGCTATTTGACTTACTACGTGCAGTATCTTGGCGAAAAGCTACCGATTTATGGTTGGACTGGGGCTCCGCTAAGGGTGATGCCTTTCAAAGGCCTGGAAGAGTTCCATCGGACGACAAGTGCCAAAATTGCGCAAGAGACTAACAAGGTCGGTTAGGTTTTTATTTGTGCGCCTATCTAGCTTGCTTAACCATCCACTACTTAAAGTGAGGTCCGTCATCGAACGGGGTTTTATGTTATTCATGACGGGACGGCGTGGGCATACCGCTGAGTACATCGAATAGCGGGATTTTCATTTAGAATTCCGCAAGAGGCCGGCGAAAGAAGGCTGTACTTAAATATTTCCTTTGCATATATATATATATATATATATATATATATATATCACCTGTTTTATCTGTGCCTTTGTGTTTCGCTTCAGACGAAATCACGGGAACTTCGTGATTTCTATGCTTTAAAATGTATTAGTGAAGCGCGTAAGACCAGCTGGCATCGCGCGGTTTCGATTGCCGAGCTTCGCCTGTCTCAGGGCACAAAACCAGCCGATGCTGAAGATATTGTACAGGCCGGAATCGCCAACGTGCTGAGCCAAGACCATCGGGACGGCTCGGAACGTGACACTGATGGCTCAAGTGTGCGGTCGTCGGTACGTAATTGCCTTTATGCAAATTTGAAGCAGCCATCGTAAGCCATCTCTGATTCCCATAATCTACATAGAGATAAAGAAGCTTTGCGTCTGTGTAATAATGGTTTGTTGAATACAAGTGCGGAATATGGAACCCTAAATAGTTGCCATGTTACGTCTATGGGATCAGTTGCAAACATGTGGATTATGTAGACAACTGCAGTGGATGAATAGGAGTTTACCTGAGGAAAGTCTCACCGAGCTGAGGGGTCACGCGGCATCGCGTGTCTGGTAGGTGATCGAATATCGTCGCTTCGACAAAAGCTTTTTAGTCTCTGGAATGACCTCCCAATTTTGGGTGCTAAGGTTCGAGCCACTACTGAAACATGACTAGATCGACTGAGTTCTCGACATCTGTAACAAGCATAGGGTGAAACATTCATTGTGTAGGCCATTCGTCTGAGTTCCGAAAATGACAAAGTCGTTATGTTATATATAACAAGGACGATACTTGCGTAAAATGACATCTCGGTTCATTTCTAACTTTTTTGCAGTCGCCGTCCTCAGAAGGTCCCAGCGTTTGTTCTTCCGAGTCGTTCGACCATGGACATCGCCGGTCAACGGGGTCCCGACCAGGCTCAAAATGGTCTTCATCTCGTGCTAAAGCCGCATCCCAGCTTGGTCCCACCCGGAAGAAAATGCGAGCGCGGTTGAAGAGAAATCTTGCCAAGCTGCCGAGTCACGCAGCGTCGCACATTGTTGGCCAAATGTCAGATGGGTCATCGGATACCGGAGCTTCGTCAAATAGTTTCTTAGTGTCGGCAATGACTACCAATGCAAGTGGTTATCCGAGATCAGTCAGTCCTAGCACGTCAGATGATTCTGCAACCTCGAGCTATCTCTCTGCTAGTGGTCGGCTAAAGGACGAAAACTTCAAGAAGGGCGAAGGCCTCAGCAAGCGGCGCCGGAACGTAGAGCATGGTCAGGTCGGTGTCTGTGGACCGTATACATTCTGAATTAGACGTGGCACAGCTGAACTCAACGCTTTTCGACACATCCTCTTCTTGTGCCCTCATATCATATTTTCTGTTGTTGGCGCTTTCCTGCGCTCCGGTTTCCAATTTGTCGCATTCAATGTTCTATCAATGCTGTTGTTTTTCAGAGTAATCTGATGGTGCAGCTAAACAATAGGTTGATTAATACAGCTTTCAAGGCGTTTCGCTGGTCCATTATCTTTTTACGCCATAGCGATAAGTTCAATTCAAAGCGCACATAATAATGGACTTCATAATTCAGCATTATCCAATAACGCTCATTCTAACAACATGACTCATTTTAGATTGCGAAGGCGGTCTGCTCAACTTGTCTGCAAGCCGAAACGGACAATGGGGAAACATTGCTGTCGTGCTCTTGTGGCCATTCCTTCCATAAAAGTTGCACTTCAGCGGCGCTGAATCGCGTTGCCGTTTTCAACGAACAGTTAAAAGACAAAAGCAGCAAAAAACATCCGAGTCTGAATAACAGAGTCGAAAAACCTACCGAATCTACCTTATTGAAACTGTCGAAGGACAGTCACAGTAACGACGCTGAATATCCAATGAGGAATGCCGTTGAAGATGGAGCGAATGAAAGGTGTGAGCAATGCACATCGCCCTTCTGTTGCATCTGTGGAATTGAACGCGCAAACGAGGAGGCTATAGCCGCCCGTTGTTGCCCTCGGTTCTATCATCTGCGTTGCCTACAACAAGCCAGTCTTTACGTCAGGCTTTCGGCAAATAAGCGGGTACGTGCCTAATATGAACCGAACTCAATGACCCACTGGGATTTGGAGTGGATTGCTTGTAAATGCGTATGTTCCTCCATTCTCGTCTGCGTTTGTCCGATGGCCACTAACTCTGGTGTTTGTTGTTACGTTTTTCTGCTACCTGTTCCAACAAATACAGACGATTGTCGAATGCCCGCGTGATACCTGTCTTACGTGCCACGCCAGTCATCCAGGAATCTCAATGAAAAAAAGTGGTTTTATTCGATGTGCCAAATGTCCTGCCACGTACCACCGTCAGAGATCGTGCGTTCCCGCGGCAAGTACGTTTTTGACATCTGATCTCGTTCTTTGTCCACGACATCTTCGGACGCCGGCTAAGAAAGTTAACATGGATTGGTGCCACGTTTGTGGCGAAACAGGGGACTTGGTTTGTTGTGACGTCTGTCCCGTGTGTGTTCACCCGGAGTGTGTGAACATGTCGGGCCCCGTCGGCGATCTCCGCTACGAATGTCCAGAATGTTCGGACTGGATTTTCCCTGTCTTTGGCCGGGTGGTTTGGGCCAAGCTGGCGAACTACATTTGGTGGCCGGCATGCGTTGTGCATCCATCCGACCTTCCGGAAGCTGTGAGGAAGGCAAAGAAGGCTGGTGATCATATGGCTGTTTATTTCTTTGGTACCCACAACTATTCGTGGCTACTGCTCACGCAAGTGTATCCATTTCAAGCTGACGATGCACGGCAGTCACGAAGCAAGACGTTTAAGAAGAAAACCGTCGCATGGAATAATAACTATCAGAAGGCGCTGACGGAGGCGCTTGATGCATTGGAAAAGTGGCAGACTGAACAAGCCAAAAAGACGGCGTTTGCCGGACCTCCGAAATATCGCCATATCTATGTCAACACCGTAAGTATAGGGTCGATCTTTCCGTTGTTTAGGGACGTCTGGCTGCGAAAAAGTTCGGTCTGCATAATGCAATATCTTTTGCTTCTGTTTCTAAATCGGGGTGTGGGGAATAAGAGTAAGCTCTTTTTTAAAATGATTTAAGGCATAACTATGGCTGCAGCGGCTCAGAAATAAATAACTACAGCGTTCTCTTAATATCTATAGTTCTATCTACCTTCTCGTTTGTCTTTAGGTGAAAAGTGAAAGCTGTCGTGTAGCTCGATCTCGCGACAACGATGAACAGGTGTGTGTCTGTACGGACAGGTCTCCTTGTGATGATGTCACCTGTCTAAATCGCGTCCTCAACGTCGAGTGTCGCTCAGATTGTCCAGTGGGCGAGCGATGTCAAAACCAGAGATTCCAGCGGCGGCTGTACAAGAAAACGACCACGTTTCTGACGTCCGATGGTCGCGGGTGGGGACTGCGGTCGGATGAGGCGATACGCAAGGGCGATTTTGTCATCGAGTACGTCGGAGAAGTAATTGATCGCGACGAGATGCGTCTACGACTGGAACGACTGGCTGTCGAATCTGACAGAAACGTCTACTTTTTAACGGCCGATTCGAAGCGAATTATCGATGCCGGACCGGCTGGAAATCACAGCCGGTTCATAAATCACTCCTGCAATCCGAACCTGTTTGCCCAAAAGGTCAGTATAACTAATGCACAAACAAGATGAAAAAGCGTTTTTCGACGGTTATCAATAATATCGAAAAAATGCACTAACATCCGTGAACAATTGTGTTGACTAGAAAAGGCAATTGTTATTGTGTTTGTTAGTTGTTTAGTCCTTAGCATGCGTAGCCTAAGCTGCCCTTCTTACCTTTTATGCGGGTTTGTCAAAAACTAATAAAGCAGGTGGTCAGTGAGAGAAATTTGTCAACGTCCTGGCACGTGACGTGCTAACATGTTTTTGTTACAGGAAACTGATGTTCAGGGCCACCAGAATTACCATAAATGTATGTTACTTTAACTTGCAAACTCATGACACAATGCATTGCGTTGATTCTTACCTCTGGTGTCTGTCGCTTAGTGGCTTGTTCGAGGTGAACCTTGCGTTGGTTTGTTCGCCGTGCGAGATATTCAGTCAGGTGAGGAGCTGGTATTCGACTACCAGATGGAATTTGAGCACACGGTGCGGCAAGAGTGCTTGTGCGGAGCGGAGAACTGCGCTGGATTTCTAGGCATATCGACACCCACGCTAAGATCGCCGTCGCCCTCAGGGTCTGGCGCCTCATCTGTTTCCTGTGCTGTAAGCAGCAAGAAAAATTTAGGCAGCCAGAGAACGCGAAAGTTGATGAGCGGCAAAAAGGACCCAGCCAACCACATTTTAGCCAAGGCAACCCAAGTTATCGCTAAACTGAAGAGGCAATCCGGTGCTGAAGGACATGGTTGGTTCCTTGCTCAGCCAACACTACTGGTCAAAGTATCATAATCTTGCTGTTGTTGAACTAGTGAGGTGGTGAATCAATTTTTTGTGTGGAATTAGGCATCAGGGTTATTTTCTAACGGCTTTCTCGTCTCTTAATTTTCAGACGGGCCAACGCAAAAAGTGGCTCGCCGAGGAAGGCCTCCGAAAAAGTCATAGAACCGACTAATCAAGGAAGGCCGCAAAATTGCCACTAGTCGTAAATAAGGATAAATGTCCTTAATTGTGTATGTATGTATCCTGTCGCGTAGCTCCTCACTTTCTATAATTTGAAAGTACCATACTGCCAATACCTTGACTGGTAATAGAGAAGTGGCCAGCTATTCCCCAGCTGGAAATTTATTTCTGGCGCAGAATCCTGTACGTGCTCTGTTCGGTATATAGAAAATAATGCAGAAAGCCGGTGGTTGTGCTTCCGACTCTCGTATTACATAAGCCTAAACGAGACCAGGGGCGCTTGACAATGTTGTCTTCTTTGTGTGGCGATGTTCTGGCGCTTCGCCAATGGACGACTTTGGTATGCTTCCGCGTCGTTTTTTGCGATGAAATTAGATATACTGTACCGGTTTGATGTAGGTTACCACACAAATACAATGCTGGCCACATACGATACATGGAAATTTACGATTTGATCTAGCGGGCGACTTGTGGCTAAACTATGTGTTCTGCCAGTTATACGGTCTACATGTGTGAGCCTTATTTAGATTGTGATGATTCAATCGTTCCGCCCTACACACCTTTTTCACTACGGTTGTAACTGCTTGTACATTGTATAGTAGGTATTCGATTGCGCATAATTTATACGTTTCCACGTCACTGATCGAGTGGAAATAGAGCAGTCTCCTTCATTGTGTACCCACTCTTGTGGACACTGTTTTTCAATGTCTGTTTCTCAACAATACAAAGCCCATCTCAACGGAGAAGTTCCTCCCATTTTGGTCGTCGGACCTGACGGACATTAAAAAATGTGTCGTAGCCTTTCGAAAAATGCTAAAACGCTCTAACTTGACTTGGCGCGAATAAGGCGCAAATTTCACGAGAGTTGTCGTATTAATTTACTCCTATTAGTTAATTCGCTTAAAAGGATTTTGCTCTGGTTTGCGATGTAGTAGCGGCGACTTTGGTGGCATTGCGTTTTCATAAAATGGTTAATTGCAATTTTGGAAATTACTGTATTAGCGGGTGATTATTAGTGTATTCACCTGAACGCAGCTGAAAGCTCAACATAGCGATTCAATTTATTGTTATTATTATACCGATTATTTATCTCTACGTTTACATCAAACAGTGAGCTATATTTTACGCTCGCTTGTAGTATTAATGTTCCTATTATGTGGAAAGCTCCATAGATCTAGTAAAATATGCTTTGTCATCTATGCATAAGTGTCGATTCGAGTCACGCCGCCAGACCGGTTCAGAAACGTAAACGTGTAAAGTATCGCTCACTTTTCAACGTTGTGTGAACTGTATAATTAATATCGTATCGTGGAGATCTTCCAAATTATTTTTGATGTTTCCGCCGCGTAGACCGACAGTCTGAAAAACGATTCAGTACACTAAACATGCAAGAGACTGGCCATGTTTGTAACGTGTGTAATGGCTGACAACTGAGAACTGACATACCGGTTCCATACAAAGAAATGTCTGCACTTAAGTGCTTAAAACCTTTTCGATTGCTTCTGCAACACTGGATAAATGGTAATTGTTGTACAGCGACCAATTTGCATACTTTCAATCTGTGGATGTAGAACATACAACAAAACTAAATCGAGAGAGCAAGGAGAGAAGAATAGATGAGGAACGTAAAATGTGTATGAATGCGTAGATAAAGAGGAAATGGTAGGATCACTAAAACTGTTTTGCAGCGGGGCCGGCGGCTTTTAGCAGGTTTGGCAAAACATGAAATAAAGCCTTTCGTTATGCCTACAAAAACGTATTTTTTTTAATGTCGTTAGTGTTTGCCACTCTGCGATACTTTCCTGCGATACTTAGTATACAAATTCACTCTAAATCAGCGGCGAATGATTATTTCTTAGGTGAACGAGAAGGATTATATGATTTGCAGACATTTAATTAAATACTTGCGGTTGCGATTTCGTCACGTTTGAATTATATTGTAAAGCTGTCACAATAAAGCGTTGTTTCAAATTTAAGTCGCATCAGGTAGATGCATTCAAAGTGGTAATATTTTAAGCCAATTCTTCAAGGCAAATTCCCACAGATATTTGTGTATGTGAGATATTTCACTCGCTTTTTAGTTTAACATGATACGTAACTGGCAGCGTACATGGGAAATTTAAATGAAAAACTTTGTGGTAGCTGTGTAGGAGTGCTAAAAGTATAATTTAACTAAAATGAGCGAGATAGTTCATGCATACATGCAACGGTACTATTTAAATATCAACTAGGAAGCCTAAATTATTCAAAACAGTTCCAATCAAAACCAATATTGCTTCAAATAAAACTCAATTATTTCAGCCCATTTTTTCAGCTCAATTGTTTCAGATTTTGTTACGTGTACGATTATAGTAATAATATATGTGCCAATGCAGCAAAACTGAACGCGGCACTCATACTGCTATTTTAATAAACATGAAATCACTGAGTCTCGTTTATCGTTCTCCGGGTTGACAGGAAAATCCAGCTTCAAGGGCCTTTTTTATTGTACGATTTTATAATAACAGTGAGCCGTACGTAAGCTTCGAATTTTGGAAGTCCACCGTGTAAGAAATTTCTCTGTTTTAATTTAGCTTAACAGAGGTCTAGCAATTGAGTTGAACTTTACGAATGCCATGCATTTAAGCAAGATGGTTCTGCGTATTCGCCAAGGTCTATCCAGATTCTCATTTGTTGGACCTTTATGCACATGTTAATCGTGCGAAAGAAGTGGTTTGTTTATTTGCAGTAGAGGGATTTTGTCCTTCGAATACCCAGTCGACCGCTGGCTGAGATGGAGACATCTATGGTTAATTTGCTATTGCTCTGTTTGCTCCCGCCGATAAATGAATATAGATGTGTGCTGTTTCTACTCTATAGTAGCTGCGTTGACTGCTATGCTAAACGTACGGTAAGTATACCTTAGCCTTCTGACAAATGGGTTTTCATGATCGCGACTTACCGCTAGGTAAATCTGTAAATGAGTTCGCGTTAGAATAGGCTTAGTGGGTATTGGCAAAACGAAAGGTGGCATGCTTCTTGTCTAGAAAAGGACACGCATAGACCGTGTTGTCGGAGATATCGAATCAAGTACTCGGTTTCAAATTTTTGGTAAGGACCGAAATTTCTCAACGTCACTTCGACCCTAGACGACCCATGGTCTGTGATGCGGTGAAGTAAAATTCGCTGCTGGTAGAAGGCTTGGGATAAATTGGCCTTACAACATGTATACCGGCCTAATCCGTTTTTTTTTACTGAAGGCAGCGGAAGTCGCTATTACTGTGTACTTAAATTGTGGAGAATACGGTTGGATTCGATGCACTCTCTGGCCAAACGGGGTTCTTTACTTGTAATATAAAGAGAGAGACATCGACTTACCAAACGCACACGAATGGGAAAGCCCAGTAGCAATCTTACAGCCCACCAGGGGGCTAGCCTATTTCTTACATTCGAGTTCACGATTCTATTGTGTCCAATGATTACATTATGTCGTATGGCATTTTACCGAAGATTTAAGGGCCGCTCTAAAAAAACTTGTAAGGAGAGGCTGGTGTTTTATATATTAAAATTAACATTTTAAGAAGCTCATCTGGGTATTGTAATCTCCAGTAGAGATCTGTCAATCCGCTCTGAGCGGCTGTTGACCCTTATTTTTGAAGTAGTATCAAGTTTTAGCCCATTTAATATTCAAAGTTAACTAGTAAGGCTCTCAAGGTGATAATATGGCGAACCTGCTTCATTGTTTTTCTGGACCGGTGCTAAATCAAGCAAGCATATTCCACTCTGTATGCGAACTGTAATACCTACCGCTTTGGACCTTTTTTGAATAAATAATTTGAATAAAGAAAACTTTCAGGATTTGATTCGGTTCGTGCATGATACCAGTAAAGCGCACGGCTCTGATATCGGTAGTGCTTAAAAAATAACTTAAAAATAATTTAAAAGTACCCATTCAACCGAATAGAACACCAAAGGCAGAATTTTCCGATATTAGCACTTACGCGCGAACGTGTTCTCGTCGTTTTTCGACGTGGCCTTATCGTATGAATGTCTCCAGACTATCGCATAGCATTCAAACGGAAAGCAAATACCGTGAATCCCATCAGGCAAGATATGTCACGAATGTTTGGTCAGCCTTTCTACAGGTGACGATCTAAATGATGCTACAAGCAGCCATTGCAAACATAGCTGCCTGTTCTCTGTTTCTATTCGGTGTGAGGACCCCTCACTATTTCACGTGGTTGGCAGCGAAACTCAATTAAGATGAAAGCTCTTATGCCCGCTAGTTTCGCCGTGGTCGCTTCCGCCGGGGCATTCAGTCTTCATTCTCATCATCATGCGCGCTCGTCCGAATCTCAACTCCGTCTTACGTTTTTCCCACGTCTCTCTTCGTGTTTTTTGGGGTTTCTGTGACGTGTTTTTTGGGGTTTTTGTAACATCTTTCTCCCAATTTGTGAGCAGCGTCTGCGTGCACCTATGACGTATTCGATGGTTAAACTAGGCTAGTCGATCTAGGAACGAGCTTGGCATGAGTGTGCTTCACTAGTATTGTTCTCTGTGGACCCGAAGGGACAATATTTTTAGGGCTGACCGTCAGCTAGCATTTAACGTCCACAGGAGCGCTTTTTGCATTAGCCTGTAAGAAAGATCAGCTCATAAATGTAAATGTGCAAACGACGGGTATCGAACCCGCGCATCTACGTGTCTCTTTCGCTCGAGAGGCGTACAAGAATGAACCAAGTCATCAAGCTCGAAAAACCCGAAAGGATGTCACCCTTCAGCCGGATGCCTTGTGCAAAGCAAAGTCTTTGTCTACAAGTCTTAACAATACATGAATGAAGCAAGAGATTTCAATGTATTTATTGGCAATTGTAGCTGTACTCTTTTACGTTCGGCGATTGATTCGTGATTTGATGAAGCATTTGAACCCACCAGTTTCAACAGCACGTAATGCTAGCATCTTAAGATCCGCTAGCCTTGAAGAATGCTAATACAACTTGGAAAAACTCTGTTTCTTAACCTTTTGCCAATAATCCGTTGCGCTTTCACTGCGATTGTTCTGTTCGGGACAAACTTCCCAAAATATCCCACGTAAAATGTGCTCGAACTATAACACATTAAACACTGTTGGAAAGTGTACGGAATCTTACCAATGTGTGTCGCTAACCCAAACGGAAAGGGACGAGAAGCACAACCGTGGACTCGGTTATGCCTTTGTTTGGTTTCATAATCTTCACCAGCGGCGCAAAGTAAAGATACTCGCGGAGCTTCATGAACTTCCGTTCGAAATCTCACTGCCATCTCAGGACCGGCGTAACGGCAAGAAATGCGAGCGGTTCGAGCAATAGAAGTGGCTTTGGTCGAGTGGGAAAGTGCCCACGAATTCCAGCGACCAACGCAGAATAAACTGCTTCGTACAATGAAACTGCAGGTAGATCACTTCTGCAAGTCGTTTTTCGATAAATGTCACTTTAGTGAAAGGACAATGCCATGTGAAGGTTCTATAATTTAGTACGTTCTTATTAATTAAAGCGATTTTACTTGGCAAACATTGGTTGAACCCAATGTCTCACCTTTGCGATGCATAACCCAGGTGACGTATAAATAAAAGTTGTCTGAACATGTCCTCAATAAACACAAGTCTGACCGAACGCGCTGCCTCCTCAAGGTCTCCGAGACATAAGACATTGTTGCTTACGGGATCAATCAGATGACGGTTCGTATATATACAACAAACTTTGGCTTAACATCCTTCGGACACATATTGTGTAAGTGTAACAAGACCTTCATACGACTTTGGTTTAATCCGGGCTATTCCACATTTGTGGTTACTAACTACCTACATCCGATTAACCAACTACTAAGCTTACAGACGAGTCCGCAGGTATAAACAATTCCTTCAAAATCGACCCTGCTTGACTGAAACCGAGAACCCAATTGTTTTCAATGCCAGGGGTTACCCCCTATGTCGTCTAGCCAGACCTATGTGATTTTCAAATATCGTAAAAGACTGTATATGGCCGCCTACACGACAAAATTCGTAAGCTTATTCGTGTATACCAATGAGATGGCAATTACCACTCATCTTCAACTAGAGACCACGCTATGAGCTACACAAACCGCCAAGTAGCGTAATCATACGGCAAACTCTTCCTTCATGGTGTTCGTTCTTGACTACTACTATGCTTACTTGCGCTCTAGGCAAACACGTGCGCGGCGACGCCTGCGTGACAGAAGGCGTGAACATAGTACAATTCAATTACCGTCGTGTCGCCCCAGTCGACTGTTGTCTACTACAGCAGCAATAATCGCGTCATCGACAACGACGACGAGATCCAGAAGGTCGTGAAGATTAGACTGCGGGACTCCCAATTGTATGAGGCTTCTACAACGCCGGAGCCTAAGTTTCGTCGTCGTGTATTGACGAATGATTAGACTTGGTTGCTGCAGTTGATAGGGTGTCGAAAATAAATATATCTTGGAGTAATGAAAAAAGATTGTCACTGTTCTAACAGTTATTGGGCATGTGGGTTTGTCAGTAAGAGTCGTGTGAAAAACGTGTAAGCAGCACCTTGTGGATGGGTCGCGAATTACTTCGCTGAACACCAGGGTAAGCATTGGCCGATAGAGTGAGCGTTGTTTCGAACCTGCTAATTATATTGAGAATTTAATGGGTAGCCATCGACGAAGGCAGGGCCACCGGGGGCAACGCGGACGTATTCTCACTTCAAACATCATTCATCGCAATTCCAGTTGTTGAGGTAAACAAGAGAACTCATCTTCGTGTACAACGGGCGCCTTCTATACCGTCATGAGCTACAGCGATCGTCAGTAGAACTTCGAAAGCAGACGGCTCTGTAGCCGGAGTAGCTCCGAAGATTTGTCTGAGTACCGGCGATAGAACGTGGGTCTGACACAACGATGGGGATTCGGTATACCGTCACGATCAGCCAGCAACGTGACGGACGTGAATGCTGCGGAGTCACATCTCGAAGCAGGGGAGATACTGGCGGCTAACTATGGGGACGTAAAGTATGAGATGATGTACATACCGATGCAACGCCATTTGACGAAAGACCCATTTCGACCCGTCACCGCGTCGTACAGATCCTTTAGCCATAGTCCAGCTTATCGACATTGACTGGACGTCCTCAACGAACGAAACGTTTAATACGCATTCCAACTCTCTGTATATAAAGCACGAACGTCCACCCCTTCCCGTTTTTGCGTTAGACAGTAATGAGCCATTTGTTAATGGACGGAACAACGACAAAGTCCACGTTTCGCACTGGCGGTTGTGGCAGCAGCAAAAGTCACGCTATTAGCCGTTGCTGTGACCGACCCCAAAAGCTGGACGGTAGCTCACGTTGCATCCTCGAAGCGGGAAGATAGCGTTAAATTGGCCATCTTGGAAAACGATGTTAGGTCCGTTGTTGATTTTTTTCGTTTTGTGAGGGATTTCGGATAATACTGATGGCACTAGCACGTCACTGCAACCATTCACTGACTAGTGTGTGCGATACACAAACCCACTAAAGCCCCGTGTTTCCCCAACCCATAGATAGTCGGTAAGACATTACTTCGATACGGTTTTCGAATTTGACCCAAGAGAACGGTCGAATTGTGTTTAAATCCCAAAGTAGATAGACGAGCCTGTGAACAGCAGGGCTGCTGATGCTCCGAAGGGTGATGTGAGATAAACATTCTAGATATAGATACGGTAAACGGACATTTAAAAGGGTCGACATGCGTTGTTCTTTCTGAAATCATCTGCAGGTGCGTACGCACCCCAATAAAAATAAAAACACGGAAGTTTTGCGTGACGGCTATCTATCTATACGTACGGGCACTATTCTGTATGAGGCGCACAACCTGTTTATGTCGATATCAAGTTCAGTAAAAAAAAAGATTGCCTCAACATTGTCGTGCCTTGAACAAGTGTCTCTCTCAGTTCTTCCCCTTCTCTGAGTCCAACTGAAATGCGAAGCATTAGCTCTAAAAGAGGGAGGGCGACCTTAATTTCCTCGTATTCGTTGTTCCCCGCTTGGTAATAGCTAAAATAGTGAGATTTGGCGACTGTAGTGCCTACAATCCTTTACTGACCCCCCACACCCCTGGCCGGCATCCGGTTGTCGTAATGCTGCATAACTTAATGTGGTAAATTGCTAACTTTCTCAATTTCGCTGTCGAGATATACTTCTAAGAGAGTTTCTGACTTGTAGCTGTATCAAGGGATGACTTTGCCGAAAAGCGAACCATTCACAGTTGCGATCAAAGGCGTTTGCACGCCATAGCCTATATTGACCTATCTCTTCGTAGGAGGGCAATTTAATCGTTTAACTTATCTAGATTCAAATGTAACTTGGTAGCAACGCTACAACTTGCATACGTGTGTGAACTCTTCTTAATTTAACTATTAATAATGGATGCTTTTGATAAGTTTATGGCACTTGCACACACAACGTAGTCAAGCATATTCAAAGTTTGTTCGTTCATTCTATAGTTGTGTATTTCGGTCATTTCGGACTTAGGTCGACTGTTTACGTAGCCCTGTTTTCGATTGGCTTTCCATTAGGTGTAGGCGAAAAGACAATATGATTATTATCAAGGCTATATCTTTATACGTTTAGTGGCATATTTCATGCGCACACCATCTAGTTTCCAATGCAACTTCTCATTTACTTCAACGCTAAAACGCAAAATGTGTTTTTTCTAGCCAATAGCGCCCGTTATTACATACAATTATGTTTCTTGCTGGCTGTTTAGTAAATTATTTTTTGGGTCTTCGAGATTTCGACATGTATCACTGCTTAGTTATGGTCAGCAGACGGATTAAAAGTTTGTGCGATCGTCGCGTGTTTGACCTACTCAAGTTTGGCACAGGCAGAAGACACAACTACGTCGATGTACGATAAATGAAACCTTTAGCAAGAGATGAAATATCCGAATACATTCTGTGTGCGCGTAGATATCAAGCACCGCGTCTGCTTCAAGCTCCAAAACGCAAAGCCATGCTCTAGTCGAGGATTGCGTTGGAAACCGAACCGCTGGCTGGGCATCAACACTATAAAGCCCTGAGGAAGGGATTCGGAAAGAGGAGAAGATGACGAGTATGCCATGCTTAACTGGGAGGTCCAACTCGAATAAGGAACATGCCGTAAAACCACCTCGAAATACGATACATCCCCCGAGCGACCGTAGCGGTGGCTGCTTTCATTAATAAAAAGCGGAAAAGATGTCGAGATTCAGTGGTTAACGGATAGGAAGTAAATCTTATTAACGTCTTTTCCCTTGGTTGGAAAGAAACTAGATTCTTATCCTGCGCACAAATCCCAGAGGTCATACTTAGACTTGTGACTACAGGCGCCACTGGAAGAATGTCTGATCGGTGCCACGCGAACGAGAGCAGTCTAGACAGATAGATAAAATAAACGTGCTTGCGCTTTGTATAGAAAAAGTACGAGCTTTTTACAACTGGCAACAATTCTGTCTGACTGAGTCCAAGCTTGTCACGTATGTGACATTTTTCCTAGCTTTCCGATCCATACATAATTTAGGTAAAGGTCAACACATTCATTTGACTATAGCATTTACAGGTAAACTTTAAATTGACTATAATTTCCTATGAGCGTCCTAATACAGCGTCCTTCCTGGGTACGGCCTGTAATGTTGAGCGCACCGAATGGCTGCACTGCTGCAACTCTATCAAGAGACATTCGCTTAAAAGATCCCATGTGACCCAAGAGATCCAATAATTTATACAATCGTCATTAAGAGAAATTGCGGATTATAGTTAAGCCTCTCTTATTTACTCAGTGTCTCCCGTTGTCTCGGACGAAGCCCAATTTTGTGGAGTACACAGGTAGAATAGATAGAATAGAATAAATTACTCAGTGGCGACCCTTTTTGTTGACGTTCTTGTAGAGTGCGAGCACGAACTTATGCGTATACATGTGTGTGTGTTGTATTGAATATGTGCTATGACACATCACCGAAGATGCTTCATTAAATGGAAGCCAGGAGCAAAAGAATCGCTTATTGAATGAACACGGGCCCATACGCTCAGTAAACAGATAGACTGTTGTCGAACATCGCGTAAACTTCCTGCAATAAGAGAAATCCTATTTTGCTGCAACACAAGAGAAATCCTAGTTGGCTGAGTGAACGCTGTTATCGACGGTACTGTGTCCAGTCTGGACGAGGTCATTCTCAAGGTCACTTCTCATGGTCATTCTCCAGACGCCTAGATATGGCCCTATTCATACGTCTTGGCGGGGCGTAGCGACGTTGGGCGTCGGAAGGGAACGTCTCCATATCATCGTCTTTCAAGATATAGGACAATTTTAGCCCCATTTGTTTTTCCTTGCTAGAAATGGATTGTTGCAGGCCGCTTTCGTAAAGAGGGCATGCTGGCCTCGCATGAATTTATCCCCAGGTCCAAAACACATGCCTAGACGTGCGTAGACTCAGCCGACACGTTGTAGAGAATTCATAATGGCGCTAAGCTCACTGCAAAGAGTATCATAAAATGCTTATTACAAGTATTGTCTTGACAAGATACGTTATTATATGGCGTTTTTAAATTATCGAGGAGCTATCACTTTTGAGATGGAAATTATAAGATTGGAATAATATCATTAAATTCAAATGCCATTTCACACGTTCCTTTGTTACAGCTATCAAAAGGCCGAGCCAAAGGATACGCACGCCTCGAAAACGAGTAAGGTTGTACATGATATTTTAAAAGTTTGCTTTTTATATTCTTGGATCGCCAGGGTGATACTGAATCTATATCTAATATTCTTTATATACGGTCTGCTATTGGAAGGCTACAAGGTTTAATGATGTGGCACTATTTCGCTCTTTGTATCCCACTGGCGGCCCTTACTCTTTTCCTTATATATATATATATATATATATATATATATAT